>JAIUZE010004590.1:0-152065 GCA_022085475.1 Heliosperma pusillum | reverse complement strand
TTGTGGTGTTCCAGGTGGAGTTAACTGTAGTACTACACCACAGTTTTTAAGGTGTTGATCAAACTCATTCGAAAGATATTCGCCACCACGATCCGAACGTAGTGCTTTAATCTTTCTATCCAGTTGGTTTTCAACCTTATTCTGGAATTCCTTGAACTTGTCAAAGGACTCACTTTTATGCTTCATTAAGTAGACATAACCATATCTACTCAAATCGTCCGTGAAAGTGATAAAATACCTATCGCCATCTCTAGCGTTGATTGACATAGGTCCACACACATCAGTATGTATGAGTCCTAATAGGTCAGCAGCGCGCATTCCAACACCTTTGAAGGAAATTCGGGTCATTTTGCCTATGAGACATGATTCACACGTGCCAAAAGATTCATAGTCAAATGGGGAGATAGTCCCATTATCAATGAGCTTTTTCACGCGCTTTTCATTTATGTGTCCCATACGGCAATGCCATAGATAGGTTTGATCTTTGTCACCAACCTTTGCTTTCTTATTACTCACATGCATTATCTCTGTGGTTTGATCTAAAACATATATTCCATTTATGGAAACAGCTTTACCATAAATCATATCGTTCAAAGAGAAAATACAGCTATTATTCTTTATTACAAACGAAAATCCGTCCTTATCAAGTACGGAAACTGAAATAATGTTCTTAGATAAACTGGGTACATAGTAACAGTTATTCAGAAATAACTCAAAACCACTAGGGAGTTGGATTACATATGTTCCCACTGAAACGGCAGCAACTCTAGCTCCATTCCCCACCCGCAGGTCCACATCACCCTTTGCGAGAGTTGTGATGCTTCTTAGGCCCTGCAAATGATTACACAGATGAGAACCACAACCAGTATCTAGTACCCAAGTTCCGAAACTTGCATGGTTAATCTCAATCATATGAATAAAAGATGACGTACCAACAGGAATGACGCGGCCTGATTTTACGTCTTCAGCATACACGGGGCAGTTCCGCCTCCAATGCCCAGACTTGTGGCAATGGTGGCACTCCACGTTATCTTTGCTCTTTGTCTTGCCTTGTGAGCTACCGCTAGTCTCACCAGGCCCACTCTTGACCTTTCCTGGCTTTTTGAACTTTTGCTTCCCTACAGCTAGGTCAGCTTGAGCCTTGCCCTTACCCCTACCCTTGTTGTTAATCATAAGAATGTCCTGTTTCACGCTCCCACTCAATTTCAGATCACTCTCGGTGTGTACGAGAAGTGAGTGGAGTTGATGAAGACTTTTCTTCATATCATTCATATAGTAATTTGCCCTGAAAAGGGCAAAACCATCATGAAGTGAATGGAGCACACGATCAATAATGATCTTCTCATCGATTTTACAACCAAGAGCCTCCAGCTTCTCGACATTCTCGATCATAGCAAGAATGTGTGGGCTAACCGCTTGGCCCTTCTGGAGTTTCGCTTCAAAGAAGCGACAGGTGTACTCATAGTTAACGATCCTCGGAGCTTTCGAGAACTCGTTAGAGAGAGTGGTGAAAATCTTGTTTGCACCCTGGGCTATGAATCGCCTCTGCAAATTGGATTTCATTGCAAAGATGAGTACGTTCTTTAATGCACCCGCCTGCATAACGAAATCACTATAAGCAAGTGATTCATTTGCTCCTGCATTGGGGCCTGGGTTAGTTGGTAGTGGCTCAGTCAAGTACTTGAGCTTACCGTTCGCAATGGCAGCATTCCGTAATGCCGCCTCCCAGTCCGCAAAGTTGGACCGGACCCATCATTCTTCAGTCGCGTGGACTGATTCATGATGTCCATAAAGATCTTTAGCCAGGACTCGCGAGCGAGTGTAGCACTTGGCATTGGGTCGTCTGTACGTCCAGCCATTTGTTATTTTAAGCAGTTATATCTTTATATAACGGATTCAAGAAACTGTGAAAAGAAGAGAAAAAAATTATGATAAATTTCATCGTTTTAAAATTAAGTCTTAATGCAAAAACTGTTTAATGCGATGACTCAAGCATTTATACAATTGACCTCCCTCAAGAATTATATAAATGATCCCAAGACTCAATTTCTGTAAATTGATAAGCCAACCTTTTGGCTAATTCTACCTTTAGAATTCTCGGTCGATAAATTTCTGTAAATTCTATCTTATAGTCCATTATAATCCCGAGATATTACTCGTACTATAATGTTGAGATAAAATAGGTCAACACTCACTACTTACCCAACGTAGAAGGGGTCATATTATGACTTCCGACGAAGAAGGGGTTCATAGAAGTTTTTCCTATAAAGACTAATCTCAATTTTCATTTTAGAGGAAGATCCCATCATCTTAAATTTAATTCATTTTAAGTGAACAAATTCTAGCATTTCGTGAATGATTTAGACTAAGGTGATGGCCCTATGAACGAGTGACATCTGTATGTCTATGATGAAAATTCAAACTATATGAAACATTTTTCATGCATTTTAGGTGGTTTGGTTTAGGCGGAATATGATGCAGTTATTTAACATGTGAATGAAAAACAAAAGAACGGAAAAATACGTAAACTATTACAACGGTCCTAGTGTGGCCTATCTACCAAAATGAACATTAAATACAAGTTTGGAATCCATCCTTATGGACCCGAGAAGCTTGCCTTTGTCTCATCTTGGTCCATGTAGCGGGAGTGAGCATCCGATCTCCGTCTCTAGTCTTCTTAAAATTACATTTAAAAATTACAAAATAAACCTATTTACATTCTAATTCCAAAACATAATTGAAAGAAAAATAAAAGGAGATTCGAGATCTCAAAATTACAACCAAACCATGTTTTCATCATTACGAAAACATGATTAACTAAAGCCACACTAGGTATTACATTTTTCAACCAATTGCAAAAATACGTAAAATAAACCATTCATTCATTCATTCAACAAAAATGCATCAACTATATAAATTAATACTACAAAACATAATTCATTAATTATGTTGATTAATTATCCAAACCACCATTCAAAACCGATCAAAATTATGTGACAATTCCTTAATTGCCCACAACAATTTTAATCTTCCATAATCCATTTTATTTTAAACCTTTTTAAAATAATCGGGTATCATTATTGTGAACTTTTTCACAATAACAAACAAATAAACATTATCTTTATAATGTCAAAAAAAAAAAAAAAAAAAATTTTTTTTTTTTTTTCTACGGGGCACTGTTCACGTGAACAGTACCAGTACCCAAATTTTTTTTTTTTTTATTTGATTCTTCTTCTCACGGTTTTATCCAAAAGAAAAAACCGAAAAAGACAATAAAAATAAAAAACTGCTGTACACAGCAAAATTAAAAAAAACAGAATTTTTTTTTTTTTTAAAACAGCAGCAGTGAACAGTAACCGGGCTGCACAAAAAAAATTTCGGTGTTGCCAATATCGCTAGATCGGTACAAATTTCAATATCTAATCGTTATTAAAATTGATTCAAACTCGATTATTCAATTTAACCTTTTAAAATGAACATCTAAATCATGATTAAATCGATTATCCTTATATTCATTTAATCACAATCGCTTTGAACATCATTAAAATTGAATCATTATTCAAAAATCATCAATTTAAAACAATGAATCCAAAAATAATAGCAACAACAAAATCAAAACAATTCCATTTTATTTTAATTTAATCCTTATCAAATTAAAACAACCACAAATTTATTATATTGAATTTTAACCTATTAAAATAACAATATCAAAAAATCAACAATGGAAAAAAAAAATAAAACCCTAAAAAAAAACACACGGCTACAACAAAAAAAAACAGCCGTGACAATATTTTTTTTCGGTAATATCAAATTTTTTTTTTTTTCTCAAATTTATATTTCATAAAAATGAAAAACATATAATATAATTTTGTAGCCAAAAGCTCTGATACCACTTGTGGGAAATAACTGTTTACATCCCCTTAAAATTTAGGATTATAACAAAATTATATAATATGAAATTGCAAGTCATAGATATGAAAACGATACAAATGTAGAGAAAATGAATTAAACCTTTGGTCCTTAGCAAAATCGGCCTAAGAACAGATATCAAAATAGATATCCTCCTAATTGTCTCACCCAAGATAGATCGAGATATGCCTTTCTCCTTTGCTAGAAAGATCGATTCAAAGTTACTGTTAACTTTTTAGGTTTTGTGTTTAGTGTGTGATGGAGGCACAAGTTGATAGAGTCAAAATTAGGTTAGAATTTTTCCTCCTCTCTTTGTATTTCACGGCACCCTTAGGTCAATTATGAGGAGATTTAGTCTCCTCAAATAACTACCCATTGACCCGAAAAACCCGAGTGTATCTGGACACTTTTTCCGGTCATTTTAGCTTCTAATATAATGTAATACATTATAATCGTCATTAGTCAAAGACCGACATTATAATACATCATTAATTATAAATATCCGTATATTTATAATTTTCCAATTAATCATAACGGTTTATGTTTAATTAGCTTACATTATATACAACAATTAAATATAACATTTTATATTCAATTTACGAATTACAGTTAATTCGTCTCAGCTAAATTTATTTAATCATTATTAAATAATTATATCATCATCACATTGACTAACCTTTTAGTCAAAAACACCGACTAACCTTTTAGTCATTTAATAAGGCATCAATATGATTATTTTCTCAAATAATCACATCTCTCAATCACATCATTTAGGTGTGACTTTTAGGGACCAGTTGATCACCGCCATCTGTATGACAATAACGTCAAACTTATCTAGCAAGCCAACCGTTATCGATAAACGTTAATCAACTGATTACAATACAAAGTATACCCTGTGAACCTACAGAGATTTATTTATGTTATTGCACTAACTGTGGATGACACTGGCTCCAACAATTAATTAGTAGCGTAGAATATAAATTAAATTAAAAATTTACATTTATTTAACTTTTACACATAATATTTTGGAAACTATTAAAAGGTAAATAAATCAAGCTAGGTTTCCAAAAGATATAATATTGCATAATTATTTTAAATTGATTTAACATATATGTAATATATTTATATAAATATATGAGACTCTTAAAATTGCATGTATACTCAAATTTCTTGTTTAAACATCAGCTAATCAAATTTTAATAATCACTCAGTTCAATAGTCAAAGTAACAATATTAAAACCGGGAGTAATGAAAGTGATAGAACAAACTATAATAATCACTCAGTTCAATAGTCAAATTACAGTAATCACTTGGTATATCTGGTCATGTGGCGAGCCGTTAGAATTTTTGGTATATGATGATTATGCCATGGATGTCGGTGGGGCTTTGGGACGAGGTTGACGCCATGCGTGCGAGAGTCTAGCTTTAATCTTTGACATTTTGAAGATTCATCGCATATTTCTGCTGCTAGATGGGCTTTGTATTTTTGATACTTGGTTTGTATATCACTAAATTTAGGACTTTATAATAATTTGGAGTTTTTGATGCACAACGAAACCGAGATGGTAACATCCTTATTTACCTTGACCGGGTAAATGAGGGTGTTACAGTGCACTTTATACTTATTTAAGTACTTTTTGTCCCCCACTTTCCATTTGTTAACCCTACTACCAAAAAAACATTAACCTTAATTCTCTCTATTGTTATCGCTTGCATCTTCTAAAAATAAACAAATTTCTCAAGTATAGATAAGAGTTTGAGTATAAAACATGTATTAATTTGTTAATTACATTAATATTGATCAAAATAATGTATTGCAACCCATGGAGAAAGCAAAAAAATATCGATGTACATACATGAATTGCACATAGAACATGGTGATAAGAAAAGCAAAAAGTAATGTACTAAAAAAAAAAGATTACACTAAACCCACGTAAATCAAAGCCCCTCCCAAGTCCCACTCCCTTTACCCACGTTAGAAACTCACCAACTGCACCACCACCACATTCTCATGTCGGTAACCAGGCTGGCCGACGACCAGCCTATCACTGGTCGGTCGATGAAAAACCTAACCACCGACGACCCATGACCCATGTAACGTCCCCGATCCACCCAACCACCAACCCATGTCCCACGTAAACGACCGACGCCTCACATATCTGGTTTGACGGTGGTGATTGACCTTGGTAGTTGGCCGTGTTGATGAGGGTGGTTGGTGAGAGAAGAGATGGGAATTAAGAGGAGAATAATTCAAAGAAAAATAATAATAAGATGAGAAATCAATATTATATATTAAATCCTGAAAGCAAGGGACTTCCATAAGTAATACAAATTAATTATACTATCTAGTTTTTAATCGATAGCTCTGTGTGATAGGCATGAACAAGGGATTTCAATGTAAATATTATATAATTTTGCTACAAGTATAAATATAGAAAATAATATAATATGGCGATTTTCCTTAAAATAAACATGCCTCGTTTATGATACTAATTAGTAGCATAGAATATACATTAAATTAAAAATTTATAATTATTTAACTTTTACACATAATATTTTGGAAACTATTAAAAGGTAAATAAATCAAGCGAGGTTTCCAAAAGATATAATATTGCATAATTATTTTAAATTGATTTAACATATATGTAATATATTTAATTATTAATATAAATATATGAGAGTGTTAAAATTGCATGTGTACTCAAATTGCATGTTTAATCATCAGCTAATCAAGTTATAGTAATCACTCAGTTCAATAGTCAAAGTAACAATATTAAAACTGGGAGTAATGAAAGTAATAGAACAACAACGAGAGTAGTGAAATTTTTAATATTAATGTGGCATTACTGAAAGTATCAATAATTACGGTGGGAGTAGTGAAAGTAACAATAGTTACGACGGGCGTAGTGAAAGTAACAGTAGTAATACCGAATGTAATAAAAGAAACAATACTAACAATAGAAAAAGAATTATGAATGATAAATAATTACGAATACTAACAATACTAACAGTAGTGAAAGTAACAATTTTTACGAATGTATATTTAATTAAAATAAATTTTAATGATAAATATAGGTAGCCCGGGCGGAGCCAATCGATAGCGGTGTGTGATAGACCCAATCAAGAGATTTCAATGTAAATATTATATAATTTTGGTTGAAGTATAAATTTAGAAAATATGAGAATAGGGTGATTTTCCTTAAAATAAACATGCCACACTTATGATATTAAGTAATAGTATATAATAATTTAACTTACACAAAATATTTTGAAAACTATTAAAAAGAAATAAATCAAGTTAGGTTTCCAAAAGATATAATATTGCATAATTCTTTTAAATTGATTTAATGCATATATATGTAATATATTTTTATAAATATATGAGTCTCTTAAAATTGCATGTGTACTTAAATTCCATGTTTATTCATCAACTAATCAAATTATAGTAATCACTCATTTGAGTAGTCAAAGTAACAATATTATAACTAAAATTAGTGAAAGTAATAAAATAACAACGAGAGTAGTGGAATTATCAATATTAATGCGACATTAGTGAAAGTATCAATAATTACGGCGAGAGTAGTGAAAATAACAATAATTACGACGGGAGTAGTGAAAATAACAATAATTACGACGGGAGAAGTGAAAGTAACCGTAGTAATAAAGAATGTAATAAAAGAAACAATATTAACAATAAAAAAAAGTATCAATATCAATGCGACATTAGTAAAAGTAGCAATAATTACGGTGGAAGTAGTGAAAGTAACAAGAACTACGACGATAGTAGTGAAAGTAACAATAATAATAACGAATGTAATAAAAAAACAATACTAACAATTAAAAAAAAGTATATGTGAACAATTAGTTTGATAATTGATTAAAGTAAAATATTAATAGTGGGAGTAGTTAATTGTCTCATAATTTATTTTAAGATATATCATAGAAAATATATTAATGATAAATTTATGAGCTATGCAATTTTAAAGTTTATTTAATTAAAATTAATCAATACATATATATAAAAGAGGCTTTTTTCAAGGAATTCTATTGGTCAACATCATCTTTTTCAGTTTTTGGAAAGTATATTTTCAGATTTTGCAAGATTACGAAAAATATCTTATGTAATATTTTTAATATCACAACAATTATTTACGTAAAAAAAATTGATTATCAATCTGACAAAAAAAATATAATGCAAAACATTTCGAAACTTACATATTTGGATTCTTAACGAAAAATGCTTTCATTAGAGTATAAATTTTGTACTTTTTACTACCATAGTGTTTATAATATCATATAACTATAACCAATGTATATGAAAATTAAATAAATGACTTTTAAAATATTTTTTATTATTCTAATATTAGTATAAGAGTTTAGTAGTAGTCAGAAAATAATTATTTTATAGAAAAATATGATGTACACTTATTATGTTATTTGTCCCACATTGAAAAATAATGTAGGTGTGATGAATATACTATATATAAAAAGTAGAATTGTTGCACGTCGAAAATTTACCTTAAGATATGGTGATCATATGATTATAAATAGTAGTCATCATTGGAACTTATTTATCCACCCAAAATCTTTTGAATCTCTTAAGTATTGTCTTAGAGATCTCTAACAAGTTTGTATTATTATTATCTTTACAATAGTGAAATTTACATCATAAAAAATTAATTTAGGAAAGTTTCATAAATAAAACTTTGGATATAAAAAATAAAGTAGATAACCTTTTAATTATTATAAAATAAAAATAATAGGAATATATATTTTAAAGAAAAAGATGGTAACTACGTAATATATTATTTGTCTCACATTGAAAAATAATGTAAATAATGTAGTAAATATATTATGTATAAATAGTAGAAATGTCCCACATCGGAAAAATAACATAAAGTGGGTAATCCTATGATTATAAATAGTAAAATATGTGTCATCCTTAAACCTTACGTATCAACCCAAATTTTTTTGAATCTCTTAAATATTGTCTTAGAGATCTCATAAAAGTTTGTAGATGTGATGAATATATATACTATGTATAAATAGTAAAACTGTACCACATTGTAAAATTAACATAAGGTGGATGATCCTATGATCATATATAGGAATCATCTTTGGACCTTATATATCAAACTAAAATCTTTTAAGTCTCTAAGTATTGTCTTATAGATCTCAAAAAAGTTTGTGTATTATTATCTCCACAATTGTTAAATTTACATCATCAAAAATTAATTTAGAAAAGAATTATTAAAAAAAATTAACTATTGTAAAAAAATATGAAGATAATATAGATACATTCGTGGTAAAAAAAACCCTGCAAAGTATAGAAACTCATATTATTTGCACATACTTGGTGTAATTATTAGCATATTATTTGTCCACATTGAAAAATAATGCAGGCGTGGTGAATACATTACCTATAAATAGTAGAATTATCCCACATCAAAAAATTATCATAAATAATGTAAGTGTGGTGTCTTAGGTATCTTATATCATTATAATATAATCTTTGAATTTACTAAACTAGGTGGTACTAAAATTGAGTATCACCGGGTGTTACTATCTCATTATCCTTAGTGTAATAGTTTAGTAAATAGTTATTTTATATATATGAAAAGTCGGTATAGTACTTATTATGTTATTTGTCCCACATTGAAAAATAATGTAGGTGTAGTGAATATACTACTTATAAATAGCAGAATTGTTCCACATCGAAAACTTACATAAGGTAGCGTGACCCTATAATTATTAATAGGAGTCATTCTTAACTTAGGTGTCAACGCAGTCTCTTAATATTGTCTTAGAGATCTCTTAGAAGTTTGTATTTGTATTCTTATCATGTTATTTGTCCTACATTGAAAAACAATGTATTGAATATACTACTTATAAATAGTAGGGTTGTCCACATCGAAAAATTAGCATAAGATAGGGTGATACTATAAAATTATAAATAGGAGTTATCCTTAACTTAGGAATCAACCCAAAATATTTTGGATATCTTAAGTATTGTCTTAGAGAACTCTTAAAAGTTATTATTATTATCTCCACAATAGTGAATTTTACATCGTCAAAAATTAATTTAGAAAAGTATCATAAATAATATTTTTGATATAAAAAATAAAGTGGATAATCTTTTAATCAACATAGAAATAAATATTTTATAGAAAAATATATGGTACTACTTAATATGTTATTTGTCCCACATTGAAAAATAATTTAGGTGTGGTAAATATATACTACTATTAATAGTCAATTGTCCCACATCGGATCAAAAACCATAAGGCGGGTAATACTATGATTATAAATAGAAGTCATCCTTAGAAATTAGGTATCAACCAAAAATATTTTGAGTATCTTAAGTATTGTCTTTGAGAGTTCTTAGTAGTTTGTATTATTATCTTCAATAGTGAAATTTACATTATCAAAAATGAATTTAATAAAGTATCACATATAATATTTTTGAAATAAAAAATAAAGTTCAATATTTTATTTATTATAATATATATTTCCTATACTATATTCAAGTGAGGTTTATAATTTTATATAAAAAATTTTACATTTAATTTCCCTTGACAAAAAATGTATCGTAAAAAATATTATGAAAATAATAGAATTAAATTCGTGGTAAAAAAAAATATTATCAATGCAGTACATAATCTCATATATATAAATATGATTATAAATAATAATAAGTATTGTCTTAGAGAACTCTTAGTAAAATTTTGTATTATTATCTTCACAACAATGAAATTTATATTATCAAAATTAATTTAGGAAAGTATCGTAAATAATCATTTAGGAAAGTATTATATAAGCAATAATTTTGATGGTGTACTACTTAATATGTTATTTGTCCCACATTAAAACATAATATAAGTGTGGTAAATATACTACTTATAAATAGTATAATTGTCTCACATTGGAAAATTATCATAAGGTGGGGTGATCCTGTAATTATAAATATGATTATAAATATGATTCATTCTTAGAACTTAGATATCAATCCAAAATCTTTTGAGTCTGTTAAATATTATCTTAGAGAGCTCTTAAAAGTATTATAAAAAAAATAAAGTGAAAAATCTTTTGATTATTTAATATACATTTTCTCTACTATATTATATCCAAGTGTTGTTTATAATATTTATATAAAAACTTTTACATTTCATTTCACAAAAAAAAAATATATTGTAAAAATGAGTCATCCTCCGTGCATATATATCAACCCAAAAGTTTTTAAATCTTTTTACGTATTGTCTTACAAAGCTCTTACAAGTTTGTATTATTATCTCCACCTTAATAATGAAATTTACATCATCAAAATTAATTTAGGAATGTATCATAAATAATAATTTAAGAAAGTATCATAAATAATAATTTTAATGATGTACTACTTAATATATTATTTGTCTCACATTGAAAAATATTGTACGTGGGGTGAATATACTACGTCTAAATAGAAGAATTGTCCCACATCGGAAAAATATCATAAGCTGGGGTGATCATGTGATTATAAATAGAAGCCGTCCTTGGAACTTAGATATCAACCCAAAATCGTTTAAGACTCTCAAATATTCTTTTAGAGAAATCTTAAAATTTTGTATTAATCATGAAAATAATATAATTAGATTCGTGATAAAAAATAATGCTATCATTACGGTATAAAGTCTCATATTATTTGCACATACTAACCCAAAATCTTTTGAGTATTTTAAGCATTGTTTTTAAAGATCTTAATTCTTAGATAACTTGGATCATTTTTTTTTTGTGAATGTATCAATCAAAACATATGTAAACCTATTAAATATAATAATTTAAACGGGAGAGTCATGTTGACATTTTTTGGGTCATAATATAGATCAAACATAACTTGAGTCCTAATAAGGTTGGTAAAATATGGTTAAAATAGAAGTTAAATCAATATATCAATATTATTTTCTTAAAAATTATATTATATCATAGTCTTAAAACTTTAAAAGATTCTTTTTATAAGTTAATTGTTATTATAGAAATTTTATGAAATGACGTTAATGTAGACTCGTGCATCGCACGGGCATGAAATCTAGTTTTAATGATAAATAGAGGTAGTCCGGACAGGACCGGGGTCCAATATTAGCATGAATCGTAAAATAAAAGGGTATAATTGTCAACAATGTAATAGTACTAAGGAAAATTAAGTCATAAAAATGAACATGCTGAAACCCGATGCACAAGACCTCGACATGATCCACTAGTTTGACGCTCACAAACCCTGAACCGTAAACCCAAAAATTAGGGTTTATCAGACAAACATCTCCAGTAAAAGCAACACTTCATCCCAATCTTCCAATCAATCAACAATGGAACCCCAATCTCCAAACCCTAATCCCCAATCATGTTGGTCTAACATAGTAAAGCAAAACCCATCTAAACCCCCCACAAATCCATCATCATCATCAACCACAAAACTCCTTCAATCATGCAATTCCTCAAAGGGTATAGCTGTTGCAATTGTTGATGCTAATGCAATCATTGAAGGAGGAGAAAAACTTCATACTTTTGCTGATAAATTTGTGTCTGTCAATGAAGTTCTTAATGAAATTCGTGATCCTACTTCACGCCATCGATTGTCTTTCCTCCCTTTTTCTATTCAAACCATGGAACCTTCACCTGAATCCCTTAAAAAAGGTTTCATTTCCGCTATTTTGTTTTTTCCAGGTTTTAAATTAGGGTTTTTAGGCTAGTATTTGATTTCTGCATTTTTTTGTTGGATATCTGTATTCTTTTTCTTTGTCCATGACGGTGTCATCTGTGCACGTTTCTTGTCTAAACTGGTGATTTTGATTTTGTGATACAATGACTCGATTTTTTATCATGTATTTCGTATGGAAAGTATTACCTGGTTTCAATTATTGTGAATCATACACAAGTTTTTTTTTTCTGTGGATCTTAATGTTATATTTTTATGCACAAAATTCGTTTGCAGTTAGTTTTGGGTATAAAGGCCGATTAGCGGTCTTGCCTATAGAGGCGGCAAATGAGTTAATCGGGGTCGGGTTTGGGTCTGGTCTTTTTGGATCTGACACAGTGATACTTTGTTTCAGGTTGGGTCATTTCGGGTTTCGGGTCGGGTTGGGTCACTTTAGTTTCGGGGTCAGTTTTGGGTGCCAAGTTGTGTCTGTTCCGGGTTGGGTCTCTTTTGGTCGGGTCAATGGTTAAAATTTTTAATTAGTATTTGATGTGACTAGCTAAGAATATCTTCCAAAATTATTTGTTATGAAGCGTTACACCAAATAAATCCTTTATTTTCATGTAAATAATACGGAGTATTAATATTAATGACTTAATAATTATAATTTGGGGTGATTTTGGGTCACTTTAGATCATTTTGGATTAGAGGTGATCAAATGCGAGCTTGGGTTGGACATGGGCTGGGTTAACCTTCAATTTTTAGCCCACGGACAAGCGGGTTTGGGATGGGTTAGTGGGTCGGACATTTCTCTTTTTCTTAAAATGCCTTGTCTGTGTCCGCTTAATTAGCAAGAGCTGGCTGGATGAGTCGGTTTCAATCGACGGGACGACCCATGAACAACTCTATTTTGGTTCGAGTCAATGAGGCAAGTGGTTATGGGTCGGGGCCCCTCGGGTCAAGTCAACATTGGGTTAATTGAAGTTTGGGTCGGGTCTGGGTTGGATCGGATCAATTCGGATCTCAAGTCAAAATCAGGTCGAGCAGTAATGGTCACTTTCGATGGGATCAGCATTGCCATGCCTTACCTGCCTATGCCTCATGTTGTTGTCTGCTCGTTTTAGTCAAATTCTAATTTCCACGGCACTTTTGCTTTTGATACCTAATTTAGTTTAGACCTAGCATACAGGTCAAGCATTGGTTGAACGGTTCAGCATTAGTCATTTTGTGTATATTCTGTGCCTGATAGTAACCGTCTCAGTCAAATTCTGCTATTCACTGGCCTTTAACATTGACACCTAATTCATGCTAGACCTGGCATACGAGTAACGGGGTAAGGCATAGCTTCATCGGCTCAAATATGTCATTTAGGATTTTAGGGTACGAGTAGGGTCATTTTCGGGTTGTGTTTACAGTTGGGTCGTTCAACCATGATTATTTTGTAGTTTTTATTTTTCGCCATTTCTAATGGAGATACTATCAGGATAGTTATCAGTTTCTTCTACTCAGCTCTAATTCAAGTCCTGGGTCAGGTTATTGTGTTGATCAGTTAAGTCGTATCAGTAATACTGTATTTCTGCATTTAGGATCAGTAATTATTCATCGAAGAGCGATAAAAAAGACGGTACTTGGTTGTTGGAAGAAAAAAAAGAAGGGAAGCTCAAATAGTTGAAACAGTAATTACAACGAAAATGTGCACTTATAAAGTGCGCACAAAATTCTTCATTAACTGCAAACAGTGGTAACTCCTATAGTACAATGAGAGAAGCACTCTTGCCATCTGCTGATATTTCTATATTTTGTCCAAAGTGGTTAGTGAAAAACCTTTACATATCTTCGACGACATAAAACACGCCAAAAAAAGAAAAAAAAGGCATCAGGACTATATAAAAGTTGATTTACACTATGTTAGCTTCAAAGGTCACGTAGAGAGAGCTAGTTCTGCCCATGCCAAAGAAGACGATCTGAGCTCAGATGACATCGAGAGATCAATGTTAGTTTATTTGTAGCGTATATGTAGGAGAAATGTGAAACCTTTAGCTGAAATGTGTGCCTTCTATTTGATTTCTGCATTTTTTTTATCGTTGTGGTTGATTTTACTGTTTCCAAGCTTAATATTAGGGTTTTTATGCTAGTATTTAAGGTGGGTTTTTGTTAATTTAATGTTTTTTGCCTATTTTTAGGCATTTGATTGATAAATATGGAACTTTTTGCTGAATGTTGGTGTTTGGTAGTTTTTATATGCTTGAATATGAAGCATGGACGTGGGATTGTTTGATTTAATGTGGTGGATAAACTTTGTCCATTTGAGAAATAGAACTGTGGATATAGGCATGGCTGGAGCGGGCTATCGTGTCAATCAGATTGGGTTAATTGTGGTTGTTTATGTCGTGTTCGAGTTTTGTTGGGTGAATGTCAACCTTTTTGCCTTTTGAGTTTGGGTTGGGGTGAGTCAGAGCATTGGGTCATTATTGGACGACCTATGTAGGCTATGTTTCAGTCGAGATTACGAGTAGACATTTCATCATGGTTTTTCAAGTTTAGACAGATCATTTCAGGTTTATGCTATCTCTTGGGACATTTATATTGCTCTGAACTTTAATAAAAAGTTAAAAGTTAAGTGAACTTCATTGGATCATTGTTAAGCTAGTCATCTATCAGGTCGAGTTATTAAAGAGTCACAAGTGACAGGTGATCTCGAGTTGGTTACTGTTTGGTTTTGGTTGAGCCATATCTGGTTGTATCTGTCATCGATTTAGGCATTTAGCATTGCTTTGGTCTTAGCTCACCAGATCTTAGGGTCCTACGAGGTCTCATTCCTCATGGTTCAGGTCAAGTAAAGTTTTGTTAGCTCTACGCATGCTACTTGAATAACTCTCGTGTTGTATACCTAATTACCTATAGTCTAAGTAGAAGAGATCACACATTATCAATTGTTTTGACAGTTTATATAATTTTCGACAGTTATCAGCTTTGCAAGGGCTACTGGTGATTTGCAGACTCTGTCAGATGTTGATCTTAAGCTCATTGCTCTTACATACACATTAGAGGCTCAATTTCATGGTACTACTCATCTTAGAGACAGCCCTCCTCCTGTCCATATGCGGAACGTGAGGAGGTTACCGGAGAAGGATTTACCTGGTTGGGGCGACAATGTTCCCAACCTTGAGGAGTGGGAGGCCTTGGAAAATATTGCCGAGAGCGGTCCTAACTCAAACTCTAGAATTCTTCCTTTGAAGGATCTGAACTTGAATACCCTTCCTGATGACCGTGCTAGTATGCATGATGGATCTATTGGAAACAATAGCGAGAATTCCGTGGATCAAAATGATCTTGATAAGACTTCTAGAGGGCACAAGAGATATCAATCCAAAAAGAGAGAGGTGAAAATTGATGGTAAAAAGATAGTGGCAGATGGGATTGATGCATCTCAAGGACAATGTGATGATGATGCAGGTGAATTTCGGCCCGCTGTCAGTCGAAGCACCCATAGGAGATTTCTTAGAAGGCAGGCTCGCCGTGAAATTTCTGAGGCGTCTATGAAAGATGATGGTGATGAGGATAACAGTGAGATTGCAGAAGGAGAAGTTATCATGGAGGCTGAGTGTATTAATCATGCCTTGGAGGATATGCATCTTTCTCAAGAGGTGCCTGTTGAGAAGAGCCACATTGATGAGACAACAGGAAGTGAAGAGATCTCATCAATTTTGGAACAAATGAGACTTGAAGATGTGTTGGTGGCTAATGAAAAACAGGACGAGCTTACTAATTCTGACACCCAATGCGTTGAATTACATTCAGGGATTGATGAAGATAATAATGATCTGGGGAATGGAACTGAAGAATTAGATCACTTAGAGAATGGAAGTGTTGATACCTCATATGCAGAGGATGATGGCAGTGAACAGAGTTGGATGCTGAGGTCATTATCTGATTCAAGCGTTGCTTGTGTCACTGGGGATTTTGCTATGCAAAATGTTATCCTGCAGATGGGTCTACGTTTGCTGGCTCCTGGAGGAATGCAGATACGTGAGTTACACAGGTAATACTGCCAAATTACATTCTTCAACGTTTCCCATTGTAAGCTCTGTAAAGTTCAGGACTTGTCTATTTTTCAAGAAAAACAAGTCTTTCTCGTGTTGGCTCTCAAAGTTGCCATGGAACTTAACAGTTGTTAAATACTATGTTACTCCAGCTCTTCAAATTATTTCGTGTATGCGTTAATCATGATATACTTAAAAACTCAGATATGGTTGTGACTTGTGACACTTCAACACTTAATAGTTCAATATTAAGCCAAAATAGTTCTTTTTTTTGGTAAAGAATAGCCGAGCTGGACAATTGGATATGCACTTGTGTGAGATCTTTTTAACCGAATCTCGGTAACATAGACTATATTGTATTACTCCCTTCACATAACAATGATGTTACCACTTCTCTAATATAGGTGACTATGTGAGTAGTACTTTAATGAAGTGGGACATTCATTGGTGTATGGAGGGAGTAGTATCTTTTTATTTTTTAAGCTTGTGGTTTGGGACTTCGGGTACAAGTTTTCCTTGATACTGAATCTGTTTACTTCAATAGGTGGGTACTCAAATGTCATGCTTGCCATCATGTAACTGCTGAAGTTGGTCGGATATTTTGTCCGAGGTGTGGCAATGGCGGTACCTTAAGGAAGGTGTCTGCTACAGTGGGTGAGAATGGGGTTGTACTTGCTGGTCGTAGGCCCAGAATTTCATTACGAGGCACAAAGGTACATTGAGTTCTGATTGGGCTTTCTCTCAAGTCTTAAATTTACTTTTGATGCTGTATTTATTTCTTCTCTGGCTCTCTTTAAAGAATGTATCCAGTGAATTACAATATTACTAAACTATTATTTGTAGTCAATGATGTATTCTGAATAAAGACATGTTCAAAGGCCAGGCTAGTCACAAACAAGGATGACATGTGATTGATTTAAAACCATGAAGTCCAACGTAAATCCAGATTCGGCCTAAATCCGTATGGGCCACAAATTCGAACCCAGATTGGAACTCATTAGTGAACGGTCCAACACATTGGACCCAGATCAGGGAAATTTTGCCTATTTTTTATCTGTGGATCTCATCTAAATCCAATTTCTAAACTCGTTTCTCCATCAACGGATAGATCTTCTGTGGATTCTATATTTAAAAATATCAACAATATTTTCTCTTTTATCGGTTCATAGTAATATAGCTCCTTCGAGAGATATCTTCTCATGATATATGACTTTTCAACTTAAAGTACAAGGTGATGATTTCTGTGTTATTGTCGACAATGTGTGAAAGCATTTAGAAAAAAATTATTCTTGTGTACTTACTAATAACACAACTAATTTTCGAATGCAGTTTTCACTGCCTTTGCCTCAAGGCGGAAGAGATGCCATGTCTAAGAATCCCATTTTACGTGAAGATCAGGTACCACAGAAGTACCTCTATCAGAAGACTAAGAAGAAATCTAACAAGGTTAGTGTGTATTTGTGTATTCAACATCATTAAATTGTGCAGCTCGTTTTTTTAAGAAAATAATGTTTTAACCGTTTTATTTTTTTATGAAATTACTAGGATGATGATGATCATTTCTTCGCAAGCAGCAACATCTTTACTCACCACACCGATAAGAAAAACTCTAACAAGCCTCCAGTCAGACAAGCGCTTGCTGTTTTCAGTGGGAAGAGAAATCCCAATGACAACCATTACTCTCGTGCAAAGCATTGAGGTCGTGTGTTGCCTTGAAATTTATTTGGATATCTGTATTCTTTTTCTTTGTCCATGACGGTGTCATCTGTGCACGTTTCTTGTCTAAACTGGTGATTTTGATTTTGTGATACAATGACTCGATTTTTTATGATGTATTTCGTATGGAAAGTATTACCTGGTTTCAATTATTGTGAATCATACACAAGTTTTTTTTTCTGTGGATCTTAATGTTATATTTTTATGCACAAAATTCGTTTGCAGTTAGTTCTGGGTATAAAGGCCGATTAGCGGTCTTGCCACATATAGGCATGCCTATAGAGGCGGCAAATGAGTTAATCGGGGGTCGGGTTTGGGTCTGGTCTTTTTGGATCTGACACACTGATACTTTGTTTCAGATTGGGTCATTTCGGGTTTCGGGTCGGGTTGGTTTCGGGGTCAGTTTTGGGTGCCAAGTTGTGTCTGTTCCGGGTTGGGTCTCTTTTGGTCGGGTCAATGGTTAAAAGTTAAAACACTTTAATTAGTATTTGATGTGACTAGCTAAGAATATCTTCCAAAATTATTTGTTATGGAGCGTTACACCAAATAAATCCTTTATTTTCATGTAAATAATACGGAGTATTAATATTAATGACTTAATAATTATAATTTGGGGTGATTTTGGGTCACTTTAGATCATTTTGGATTAGAGGTGATCAAATGCGAGCTTGGGTTTGACATGGGCTGGGTTAACCTTCAATTTTTAGCCCACGGACAAGCGGGTTTGGGATGGGTTAGTGGGTCGGACATTTCTATTTTTCTTAAAATGCCGTGTCCGTGTCCGCTTAATTAGCAAGAGCTGGCTGGATGAGCCGGTTTCAATGGACGGGACGACCCATGAACAACTCTATTTTGGATCGAGTCAATGAGGCGAGTGGTTTTAAGTCGGGGCCCCTCGGGTCAAGTCAACATTGGGTTAATTGAAGTTTGGGTCGGGTCTGGGTTGGATCGGATCAATTCGGATCTCAAGTCAAAATCAGGTCGAGCAGTAATGGTCACTTTCGATGGGATCAGCATTGCCATGCCTTACCTGCCTATGCCTCATGTTGTTGTCTGCTCGTTTTAGTCAAATTCTAATTTCCACGGCACTTTTGCTTTTGATACCTAATTTAGTTTAGACCTAGCATACAGGTCAAGCATTGGTTGAACGGTTCAGCATTAGTCATTTTGTGTATATTCTGTGCCTGATAGTAACCGTCTCAGTCAAATTCTGCTATTCACTGGCCTTTTCCATTGACACCTAATTCATGCTAGACCTGGCATACGAGTAACGGGGTAAGGCATAGCTTCATCGGCTCAAATATGTCATTTAGGATTTTAGGGTATGAGTAGGGTCATTTTCGGGTTGTGGTTACAGTTGGGTCGTTCAACCTATGATTATTTTGTAGTTTTTATTTTTCGCCATTTCTAATGGAGATACTATCAGGATAGTTATCAGTTTCTTCTACTCAGCTCTAATTCAAGTCCTGGGTTAGGTTATTGTGTTGATCAGTTAAGTCTTATCAGTAATACTGTATTTCTGCATTTAGGATCAGTAATTATTCATCGAAGAGCGATAAAAAAGACGGTACTTTGTTGTTGGAAGAAAAAAAAGAAGGGAAGCTCAAATAGTCGAATCAGTAATTACAACGAAAATGTGCACTTATAAAGTGCGCACAAAATTCTTCATTAACTGCAAACAGTGGTAACTCCTATAGTACAATGAGAGAAGCACTCTTGCCATCTGCTGATATTTCTATATTTTGTCCAAAGTGGTAAGTGAAAAACCTTTACATATCTTCGACGACATAAAACACGCCAAAAAAAGAAAAAAAAAGGTATCAGGACTATATAAAAGTTGATTTACACTATGTTAGCTTCAAAGGTCACGTAGAGAGAGCTAGTTCTGCCCATGCCAAAGAAGACGATCTGAGCTCAGATGACATCGAGAGATCAATGTTAGTTTCTAGCAATGTGCACAGTTCATGCATTGACGGCCTCTTGTGAGGATCAGCAACAAGGCATTGACTTGCTGCCTCGCAAACAACTTTAAGGTCCTCCAGTTCAAAATGCTTCAATTGTGGATCTACTATTCGAGGCATCTCATCTGGTGCCTGAATGAATTCCTTAGCCTGAAACAACAAACCATGAAAGTTCAATAGAAAGCGAGTGATCCCCTACTTGATACTCCGTAAGATGGGCAGTTTCATGATCTCAGAGACCTAACTTTTAATTTATTTGCAAGTAAAGAGATCCACAAGGGTATTTCCAGACCTGGCAAACGGCTCCCCCATTACGGTCATATACAAGTCAGCTCAATTTGGGTTAATTTTGGGTATCAGGTTTATTAAAATCGGGTTATTTCTGGTTGTCGGTCAATTCCAGGCGGTAAAACTTGTGGTGGAGTGGGTTGGATCAGATCAATTTAGGTTATTTTGTTTTGGGTATGGGTCAGGTCAATTTTGTCAAGTATAGTCAGTCATTTAGTACATTTGATGCAGATGGGTCAGGCTACAAGTACCACTACTCGATGATTGCACCCCCTAAGATAGCCAGTCTTGAAGAACAAAAATGGTGAAGTGACATACCCACTCGACTAAGCTTCCAGTGTCTTTACAGAAGGGTGGCCTGCCACTGACTATCTCCAGCAGAAGAACTCCAAATGCGTAAACATTTCCGTTTATGTCAAGATGACGTGCTTCGATTGAACTTGGAAGGACACAAATAGCGCCATTGCTATCAATGGCACATGAGTTTTTCTCCGACCTTGCAAGAATCGTCTTCCAGCTTTCGAAATCAATCAACTGAAGAAAACACGAGAAATTAGACGACCAACAAAACCAATCAGAATAAAAACTTAAACAATTCAGCTTCATGCATACCTTGGGTGAATAATCCTCATTAAGATATACCGCATTAGAATTGAGCTCGGACATTGTAAACGGAGGGTCAAGCTCTGTCTGAAGATACTTCAATCCACGGGCAATTCCAATTATGATTTTCATACGCCGTCTCCACGATAGCTGGCTTCCTTCTCCATCTGCAAACATGGCTGCAATTCTTGCACTTTGAGTAGTGTGTTTTATTTGCACATTATTTAGTTCGTCTATTCATTTAATTAGACAGGAGTTTATTAAAGGCTTTGGAAACTGATGTAACTCTAGGGTTACTATTAGGTTTTATTTTTATTTTTATGTGAAGTAGGAGTCTTTACTAGAAATTTGCTTTTTATCATGGATCATCCTAAAACAGTCTCTTTGTCTACTAAGAGAGGGACAAGCATGTTTATATCCTACCTGGTTTTTACTGGAGTCCTTGAAGCATTGGTACCATTAATTTAGTTAATAATTATAATTCTTCATTCATCAAATGTAGTTCCGGTTCAGGTATTAAAACTTTGATCGAATAAAGTTAATGGGAAGTTTAAACCGAGCAAGAGGGAGTATAACTTTACTTACAATGCAAGTGTTCGTATAATGTTCCGTTAGAAGCGTATTCAAAAACAAGCATCCTTGAAAAGGGAGGTGCCTCTCGACAGTAACCCAACAGTTTAGCAGTATTCTCGTGATTTAATCTTGCTAAATCAGCCACCTAAAGCATGAGCCAGATAAACCCAATTACTAAGTTATTACTTTACGAATTCTAACTTAACACAGGGCACAGGTAGGGCTGAGCAAAAATATACGATACGGTTTTATTATACGTATCCGATACGATATACGGTTTCAATTATACGGATTTCCGTATATCCGATACGAATTTCCGTATATACGATACGGTTTATAAAAAACCGTATCGGATACGTATCGGCAAAATTTGAAACCGGATATACGGTTTCCGATACGGTTCCTATTTTTAATATAAAATATAAAAATAAAATCATAAAACCACTAAACGTCGAGTATATCCGTGACTCAATCTTATTACTTTTATACATTTTTAAGTTATTTATTCTTATAATATGTGATACTCTTTTAACTTATTAAGAAAAATCATAAAATCACAAAAAAAAATAAAAATAAGACATAAAATTTTACATAATTAAATGAAAAACCGGATACCGGATATACGGTTTCCGGATATACGGAAAAACCGGATATACGGTTTCCGGATATACGGTCCCGGATATACGGAAAATCCGTATCGGATAAGGATACTCAAAATTGAGATTTTTAAAACCGGATATCCGATACGGTTTTGAAAACCGTATCGGATATCCGGTTTTGCTCACCCCTAGGCACAGGGCACAGGCACACAGCTAGTAGAGAAGAAAAAGTACTCGGTAATAAAAATAAAGCAATACCTCTCTCTGAAAATAGAGCTCATGATAGCCAGTCCATTGTTCTTCTTTGATGCAAAATGATATCACTGCAATCTCAGATCCACCTTTCATGGTGCCTTTGTAAATCATACTATCCGAAGACGTTCCAATGATATTACTAAAATCTTCGCATGCCACTTCAAGCTCTTGTCTGCTGAATCTTACTATGTCTCTCAACAACTGAGAATCTGTTTGATAGGGAGTTAACAAGTTTAAGGGATGATCTATAGTAACAATGTGACGGCGAACTATTTAACTAAAGAATATACCCATATCTCATTAACCGCAAAAGTTAACATAAGGGAAAATAAATGAATGGATAACAAATTCATCGTATGGGTCAGGCTCTTGATAATTATATCATGAGACCGTCCCATACAAATATTTGTACTTAGACAAATGCGTGATCGGCATTAGCGAAAATAAACAGCAAAAATGGTACCTATATAAACTGCCAAACGATCCTTATCACTTCCTGATTTCTTCCAAGGAATAATAACAGATGATTTACTGTTGCATCTTTTAAGCGCGGTTACTAGTGCAGTGATAAATAGCACACCGACCATGGATCCAGTCACGATTTCTACAGCTAACAGCCAGGAAGGTTTTGATGTACTTGAATGCTTGGCTTCATTTTCTGAAGGCTTATGCTTTGTGTTCGCACTAGGGTTTGGATGAGTTTTGGCAGGTACAGCAGCTCCTGAAATAAGTAACACAAGGACAATGAGTCAGACGAATAATTCATAGAAATATGAACATCAGATAGTAAGCAGGCTAGGCACTCAAGAAGCTATGTTATTCAAACTAAGATATATGTGGGTGTCAAAGTCGGCTATTTTATAAATAATCTGCATGTTTTTCGCTTTAATTGCCCTCCAAAGAGTTCTAACTTGGCAACAAAAACTGTTGCCCAACATCGAAAGACAGATAATTTAACATTCCCGCATAACTACCAGCAGGAAAGGACAAAAAATAAGAGCAAGAAGGCGAATGTTGAAGGAAAAACATTGTGCAGAATAAACTAAATAAAAGTTGCATACCACACTGCACACCGCTGCGCTGTTTAGGATCCTTTTCCTGAAGGCAGTTCCCCTGAAAACTTGATCTACAAATAACAATACATTAATTAAAAAAACAGTAATCTTCACGAAGGATTAACATGACAGAAGGTATGACTAAGGATGAGGCAGATACCAAACTACCATTACCTTGGCAGATATTGCAAGCATTTTGGGATGCTACCAACAAAAAAATTGTACGAGAAATCAGCAACTTTCAATTGAGGTGAGCGACAAAAGCCTGTAGCATTCCCGTTGCCTGCAAACCTAAAAAACCCAAACAAAGATAAGCGATGTGACCAAAATCACACCTGCATATGAGTGCACCTTGTAAAATATCAGCAAAAGAGCGAGGCTAATGGCAAATGTTGAGACATTGACCTCACAGAGTAGTGGTCAATGTCTCATGTTTCGATGTTCGGACTAGCCAATCTTCGAATCATATCATCTGTAGTAGGGCGGAGAGTGTACGCAAACTACGTTGACAGACTAATTTATAGCTGAACCGTGTAAACCTGTCACGGTGTAAACAAATTTGTTTGCCAGGATGGTTTCTAAGAAAAACTGGTCGCACAACCCAAGCTCAACCAAACAGGCCTCCACAGGATTGCAAAACTAATTTAAGCACTCAGCTGACGAACATTTGTCAGCACTCAGCTGAAGAACACAGAAAAATGACAAATAGCTTTAGCACGAATTGTTCTCTGAATTAATGTGGTGAATACTGAACAGTACTATTTGGCGCAAATTCCTACAGGCACTAAACAGCAAACGCCTTTTCTTTTTTTTCCATAGTACACACCAAAATGATGCGGGAGTCAGTAAAAGTGAGAGCTCGAAAGCTAGACCACTATCCAAAGTCGACACATTTGACCACTAAAGTCAAACGGGAACATTATAAATGCAACGAAGGAGAAGTCCACTATAGTTGAACAACCATAAAGATTTGTGAAGCCAGAGAAACTTTGCCGAGCAGCCTTTTTTTTAGTTTATATTGTAACTGGAGCCATGAAACATCACAAGCTAAAACTTGTGCAGAAGAGATGCTTACATTCCGTGATCATTCGAAGTAAAGCCTGCATTGGAAGCACCGGGTACAATTCCTTGAAGTTTATTTCTATCCAAGTGAAGCTCCTGCAGATTCTTCAACTCGCTAAGCTCATGAGGTACAGTTCCAGTCAACCCATTAGACTGAAGGTTTCTGCGACCAAAAGAGCAACAGTAAGGAACCAAACAAACAGAAAGACAAACTATGAACAATCAAAATGACAGCATTGTTTCCATACATTTTCAAAATGCTAGTCAAATTTCCCAACTCACGAGGAATCGGTCCAGCTAGCTGATTGTCTCCGAGATCCAACACTTGAAGGCTACCCAATAAGCCAATTTCTTTAGGAATAGTCCCTATCAAATCATTCCCATGTAGAATCCTGTGAAATAACCAGACACTTATATCAACATCAACCCTACTATTACCAATTTACCACACAGTTTCTTGCAAATGACTATACATACAGTTCTTGCAAATTTGTGAGGAGACCCAATTCAGGAGCAAGAAATCCTTTCAAAGATAACCCAGAAATGTTCCTGAAAACAGAATTAACTTTACTAAATACTTTAACTGCACAACAACAAATAATTAATTACTAATGATTTGAAGTACAAAACAGGTAAATTTTCAGTAAAGATAATTTAACTTACAGTTTAATAACATGATCTCCAGCCATTGAACAAGAAATCCCAGACCATTCACATGGAGTTAGATCCAAATTATTCCAATCAGCCAAAACTAGATATGGGTCTTCATATATGGCTTCTTTGAATGCAGTAAGACCCCACACTAACAACAAATTTCACATTTTTTGCATCAGGGTAAACTTACAAATTTAAAAATTTAAACTATATGAAAAAAAAACAAATCTTTCTTATAAAATGAACTTAATTGGGCACTGACAATTTACTTAATCTGTATCAATCATTTGTTTACCTTTTTTTTTATCGATAAAATACGCAAAAAGATCCAGTCTTTCCTACTATAAACTTAATCCAAGAACAAAAAATTTAATAAAACAAAGTAACTAAGATCTAACACGAGTTACATACCTTCAGTTGATACAAAAGAGTCACAAGTGAAACTAAATAATCCAAAAATGGTAAATTGAAGTAGAACCCAATTTAAAACTCCCATTTTCTTGGTGTTCACATCCATTAATTCTGCAAATTTTAGTGAACTATTTGGTTTCACATGAAACCCACCAATCATATGAAATCATTCACACAAAACAAATTTCAAATACCCAAGAAACTAAAGAATGTTATTAAAAAAACTGACAAATTCACTAACTTGGAGAAGTGGGATTTTCAAGAAAACAAAAGGGTACAGAAAAACACTTAGTTCAATGTGCAACAAATTTGTTTGAAAAAAATATGAAGAAATAATGGGAGGAAAATGTCAAAAGTGGAAGTAAAGTAGTTATTACTATTATTATTATTATATGTAAAAAAAGGAAAAAAATAAAGAAATAAAAGAAAAGGGTAAGCTTAGATTGAAAGGGAGGTTATGGTTATTGCAAGTTCGCTAGAAGAAGTAGTAGTAGTTGTTGTTGTTATTGTTGTTAAGATTATGAGAGAGATTGAGAGGAAGATGAAGAGAAGGTCACACACAATGCCTAACAAAAAAGCATGTTTTTTTGGAGACAACTTACATTATATTTAATGTATTTTATGTACGTACTTTGTAACAATATATGGACTCACTCATTTGTTTATTTATTATTATTATTATAGATTAATTAAGAATTAAGAATTAAGAATATGATGAGTATGATGAGTAATTGAGTTGGAGAAAAAAGAATGGAAAAAGAAAAAAGTAAAGAAATGAAGTGATGGGCCAAAGATTGCAGGAATGTTTTGGATGATGAGATGTTAAAGTTCCCCGTTTGTTTGCTTTATTTTCATTTTTGTGGTTATTGGTCAAATACAACATTTTAAATAAATCATTCTTATTGAAAACAGGTATATTTGTTTTCAATGAAAATGAGTTGGATTGTCTCTCACAACTTGTCTCGTTGTGAGAGGTAACTCAACCCGTCTTCATTGAAAACGGAGCTCGGATTTCCACTTATCCTCTCACTTGTCTCTTTCTGAGAGACAACTTAACCCGTTTTCAATGAAAATTAGTGTTTTAAAATAGGGCGATCATAATAACACTACACTTTTGTTCAATGTCACTCAAATACAATTTAATTATATAAGTATTTTTCTATTTATTCTCTCAAAAATTAAGTTACAGTAGTAAAAAATGGTGGTGAATTTATCATTACTCTTAAGGTACTAGTCTTGTTCTCCTACTTTTTGGAGATCAAAGCTACTTCTTCCATTCCATTTGATTGTATACGTTTGCTTTTTGGGCACTATTCATAAGTTAGAAGAATCGTTAATACAACTTCTAATATATAATATAAAAGATAATCATGTGAGATCTTGTTTAAATTGTCTTACCGAGTACAATATTGATATCAAATTTTTATAATTTTTAATAATATGTAACTAAAGATATAAACAAAACAAAATAAGCATTAACATACGTGATAAAGCAAATGTATACAATCAAATGGAACGGAGAAAGTATCAAATTTTGAGGGTGGATATATAAAGGAGGGAAAAAAATATTAATATATAAAAATAAAATGTTTACATCTATTAGAGCAAGTCCAATGGTAAGCTAGTTGCAAGTACCTTACCATTGCCAAATCACATCCACATCACATTTTAAGCTAATCTAATTTCAAGCTACTAATTCATTCCAATGGTTTAGCTTAATATTTACCGGAAAATTCTCACGGTACCCCTGAACTATAACATTTTGCCCGAAATACCCAAATTTTTGCTCCGAAAAACTTTAAGTGGCCATAACTCGTGTTTAAAAACTTGGAAGATGACGATTTTTTTTTTTCAAATCGTTCATCTTTCCGAGTACTTCGATTTGAAAAAAAAAATTGGCGAGTTCGGAACTCGTGACCAAGAGATATGGTCACTCAAAGTTTATTCGATGAAAAAAACTTTGACATACGAAAACTCCTAGCCACAGGATCAAAATACGGCAATTTTTTTTTCAAATCGTAGCTCTCGAAAATATCAACGTTTTGAAAAAAAATTAGTTATTTTCCGATTTTGTAAACCCGGTTTATGTCCACTTAAAATTTCTCGGGTCAAAATTTTGGGTATTTCGGGTAAACTACCAAAGTTCGGGGGTACCGTGGAAATTTTCCGTAGTTTTTAAGTAGCCCACATTTAATACCTCCACATTCTTTCTCAATTTCCTTTTCTCAATTTATTTAAAGAACTAATTAAATGATACTCCCTCATATTCTCAATAACCTTCCCCTTTCACTTTTAACACAAAAATTAAGAAAACACACTAGCCCACCATATAATTAAATTTGGACCACACAATTACACTACCCTACCATATAATTAAATTTGGACCATACAAACACTTACCAAAAAAGAAAATAGGGAAAATATTGTAAATAGACGAAAATAGAAATGGGGAATGTTATTGAGAATCGAATGGAGTATTAAACATTTCTATTGGTTGTATATTTTGGGTGGGGTCATATAAGCAACTAGCTTAATGAAGCTAGTAGCTTACTTCAAGCTATCATACATGGCATTTTCCAATAATGGTTTAGCCATTAGCTTGCAATTTTTAAAAATTGCAAACAAGTTTTTAAGCTAAACCATTAGACTTGCTCTTATAAAAGCATCTTGTATGAAATATTATCTTTGACAAAAAAATTGTTACATTTACTTATCAGAAAATACAATCTAGTTTTCTCTTGAAAACATGAAAAAGCAAATGTAAAGAAAATTGAAAAATAAATGGAGTGCATATTTGTAAACCGCTTTTTTTTTACAACAATAAGTTCTAAATTACAGTATCCTAGATCAGCCTTTCTGGCGACATTATGAGTTGCTTTGTTGCAAGCTCTAGGATAGTAACTGAAAGCTAGACAATGAAACAAGGGAAATAAACTTTTTATGTCCATAATTGGAATAATTTGGCTTCCTGCTTCATCTTCACTTGCAATATTCAAGATCAGCCTGAGAGAATCCGATTTGATTTCTATATGAAAACACTCTTGCTCCACAGCCCATTTCAAAGCTTATTTGATGTCATCGCCTCAGCTTGATATGGCGATAATGCATTTGCAACTTTATATTTTTCCGTAGATGCCTAGCTGCCTGTCTCATAAGCAACTGATCCTAGTCCAACTCTTGAGCTATCAAACCAAGCTGTATCACAGTTAATAATCATTTTTGAACCGCAACCTGCAAAATTCATTATCCAAATACTATTGCCCTGTTTTATGCTCCTCTTCATCGAACCTTTTTCTTGAGATGATTTATTTTCTCTTAATTGTTGGCCTGTTTTTCATCTTTCCATATAAAAGATTGCCCATTCATTATTTGGTGAGTAACCAGACTAGGGTCTATCGGTGAATTCCTGAACTTCCTATTATTTCTGGTCACCCATATAGCCCATAAAACTATAACAAGTACTATTGTTCTTTCCCGTCCTTCCTTTGTCTTCCCGAGATATTGGATCTAATTTATTATCCATAGACGAAAGTCCAGCATTCCTCATATTTTCTCTTATATTTAAAGGGCACCCATACCATATACGTCTTGCAAAAACATAATCACGAAATAATTTCCATATCTTGCTCACATAACCCACAATGATACTCTTCCCTCAAGTTTCTTATTTGAAGCTCTACCCCTATTGCAGCTTTTTAGGTTCACTTATTTGTATCTTTGATCATGTTAAGAGTGTAAATTTTGAGCATATGTGCTATAAAGGTTTGGATTTAAAATCTCCTACATTTTTGTAGAGAATTAAATGAATCCAACTATTTAAGGAGGGGCGGAGTTTATTACCTATTTAGAGGGAAAGAGTTAGTGAATTCTAAGGAGTTGAGTTGGAGTTAAAATTTACAAAGTATCTAATTTTGTTCCCTGATATATGAAATGTCAAACCACATCCCAGAATGAATTGAAACTCCAAGAGACGTCGTTTTTTCAATGGGCCGTGTGGCCATAAACAAGTATATATATATACAGAGATCGCATCGAAATAATAGTATAGATACATGTTTTGGTACGTTTTCTTGTAGATAGTCTGAAAACAATTTCTCTACATATATTAACATTTGGTAAGATTATTCAAATCTATCTAAGTTTTCTTACTCAACTATTTATAGAAGACCAAAATACAATATTAGAACCAAATATAATTAGGATTGTGACACTACTTTATATCGATGGACGATGGAGATAAGGAGTAATTAAAATCGAATTGAATTGTAAGATCGTTAGTTCCTGTTAGAAAATATTAATAGCTAATTAATTTTAATATCATTATGTGAACGCGTTGCAAAATTTAGGGTTTGATTTTGCTTCTGTCACAAAAGAAAAAAAAGTTTTCCTATTAAGAATGAAATCACTACGATGTCACAGTGATCCTTATACCACACAAACTTAATGTCAGTCATAATTGCACAAAATGCAGTTTATGGTTTATACCCAAAAAAAGTTGGAGCACGAGTTCATTAAAACAAACATATTTATAAGACATCCTTACTTATTAAAGCAACAACCACATAGCTGACGTGTCAGCAAGTGGTTGAAAGTCAACTTTTCAAAGTTATATTACAGTGGGACCCACCCACTTTCATTGAATGATATAATTGTTTTGGTACATGTTATATATGCATATATAAAATATTAAAATACAATACAAATACAACTTTTATGTCACCAATTTACATCCAATATCATCTTTTGCGATTAATTAAGCTCCAGTGTCGTTTATGTTCATTTATATATGATCAATATTATTAATTTAATAATTCTACAGAGAGTTAAAAGGATAATTTTCTGATTTTTTTCTATTCGTCAATCAAATTTAGAAAACGATTCCTATTAATAGAGCCAATTAATTAATTTGAATAAAACAACAAAATGAAGACACAATAATTAACCAATTATGACTGAAAATGAAAAAAATACTATAAAAACTTGATATAATTGAAATGCTTAACTGGGTTAACTAATTAAGAAAGTAAAAAAAGAAAGTAAAAGATCAGCCAAAAAGCAAAAAAATTACTAGAAAAATTTATTAAAAATGTAAGTAAAAAATTAGAAGCTTGAACATGCAAAACATGTGAGTTACTCATATTTACAAAATTAGAATAAAATAATTTTAAATAACAATTTGAATTTTAAAAAGATTAATGACATAATTTCAGCCCAAAAAAACGTAACCTCAATAGAATAAATCTGCAAATTTGAGGCTACAAAAAATGATATGAACTTGAGTGTTTCAAATATAAAAAAAAAAAGAATCTTCAATCAGAAAAAATTACGGCTACAATGAAAGAGATAATGGCGAGAGAAATGTGGAGGCACGATTACGATGGAGGGAGAAAGGATGTGAATATAGAGAGATATAAGAGCAGAACTGAAGAAGGAAGGTGAATAGTAAAATGGAAATTATGGCATTAAAATAGATGAGGAAATATACTATCTATATACATATAACGGTAAAGAGACGTGACAACCAAGTTTAAGGTGTTATCAGTATTTCATAATTGAGCCTGGGTCCTACCCGTACCGAGGAGAGAGAGTCCACTTTATAAACCCAATGAGGTTCTACTCTAAAACCAGTTGGCAATAGAGGGATTACACTCATATGTGAACAATTGAGTTTCTTCACACTTCCCTCACATATGAGCCCACTTTAAATCAGACTGGGGGGCTTTCTGGCCTCTCATCCAGCTGTCAAGCGAACCGTGTTATTCTTTAACGGCTGCGATTTCTTGCCCAGTTTTTTTCTTTTTCTTTTATGCCCAGGTCCTTTTTTTACCATGTGCTCTGATGCCATGTTAAATTTCATAATCGAGCCTGGCCGCCTGGGTCCTACTCGTACTGAGGAGAGAGAATCCACTTTATAAACCCAAGGAAGTTCCACTCTAAAACCAATTGGCAATAGAGGGAGTAGCTCATTGCCTTACAAAGTGGTAAATTCTCCCCTCTTTTCTCAATGTGGGATTACACTCACATGTTAACAATTGGGTTTCTTCACATAGTGAGCGTCTTTGTTATGGATAAAGGTAGCAATATACATAAATTCATATTTAGGATGATAATATCCGTCTTAAATTTAATACTGGTTGAATAAAAGATGAGATAAAAGAGAATACCTAGAAGCTATAATTGCTCACGGGTTGTCCCGCCCGAACCCGCTTTTTTAGCTCGCTTGAAAAAAAAATTTGGGAAACAAAATTAAAAGGATGGGTCATACCCGGTCCGCCAAGTTAAACAGGCGGGTATGAACGGGTAGATGAATTATTCGGTTCCTACTTTTTCAACTTTTGCCCATTACTTTAACATCTCACTTTCGACCATTTTAATCAAATACAACAAACTAAATAAATATTTGACTTAACAAACTACAATTATGTAGCATATACAATAAATTAAAATTGGTTAATTTTCTCGAATCTAAGGTGAACCTATGTGGATCGTCCACGTTTGGGTCCAGATATCGGTGTTTCAACAAATACTTGAGTGATTAACCTTAATTTTATTGTACATGACTACATGCTACATAATTGTATTTTTTTATTCGTCATTTAACGTTATTTTTGTTGAAACTTTGGATATGAATTGTATATAGAAATATATTGTTAAAAATACAGTGTCATTTATTATCAACACTCAATTTAAAACTTTAAATCTGATTAAGCACAATATAACATGTAGTACCATATATTTGTACTCATTTTTATAATAACGAAAGTTAAAAACAATACCCGTGCAATTTGCACGGGTTTAAGACTAGTTATTTAGTACTCCCTCCTATTCTACATAACATTCCCTCTTTCTTTTTTCATCTATTCACAATACTTTTCCTATTTCCTTATTTAGTAAACTTTTATACTTATTTTAATCCCCTCACCCCATAACAATACCCAAAATACTTATACTTTATCTTATTTTAATCATCTCACCCCCACAATACCTTCCATTTCTCCAATCACCTCACTCCACTACAATACTTTATCTTATTTAATTAATCACCCTTAATTTTTCTGTCGAAAGGGGAACGTTATCGCGAATATGAGGGAATACAATTTAAAGGTAAAATATTAAGTTGTTGAAGAGAGAAGTTAGGAGCAAGTAGGACCAAGGAAAAATGAGTGTAGTTCGTAACGGGACCGAAATTGGCGGCAGTAATCATGTGCCGCATTCGTTGTTGTGGCTGTTGAGTGTTGCCTCGCCTCCTACAATCATCATTTATCACTACGCCTACTCTTGAGTATTATTAGGAACCGTTGTGGCCTCGTTACAAACTTACAATATAAATTCCGTTCTCAATTTATGGTAAGCTAGTATAGAACCATTTTACAAAAACTAGAGCACTTTTGACCATATTAGTATTAGCACAAATTCTTGTTTGAGATAGTCGTTTAGTTAGTAAATAAACTAGATCGAAATATATACTAAACGATAAGCATATAGTAGGTAATAACAAAATAAAAAGAGCTTACTTTATTAGTTTATATAAGTATCATCAGGTGATAGTATTTGTATTCATTTTACCATTAAAACGGATATTGTTGTCTAGTTGGGGGATAGTGGCAAGACAATTGTAGTATTAGTATGATTTTATATATACGTATATATAGAGTTAGCAAAGATCATATTTAGTCAAGCCCGTAGAAAATTTTGTGGCTGAGTTCTATGAAACCCAACAGACGATTTTCACGAATCTGATACCAAATCCCTGAAACAAAGTTCAATATATAGTTCCTTCGATTGGGTCAATTATGACAACAGGTGCCCAACTCGGTTATCTCGGGTTATGATATGTTTGATTTCAAGGTGCTTGACTTGTATATCACGAGTTATCACTAATCTCTTTCCGAAAGGTGAAACTCTAAGGTGATATACAGATATATTTTCCGAGTTAAGACGTCTTCTCATCCATCCCCAATAACACGACCAAAATATAAATCACATCATAATGACGAAGGAGACGAGCTCTTGAACATAGTTGAGGTTTGATAATGTAATTTAAATTAATTTTGGGATATGTGTGATGATCGTATTACAATTTCATATGATGTTGATTATGTACATGTGGTCTGATCGTGTATTTTTTTGAACCACTGTCGTGATCTATTCGATATTCCCGACGAATGAGGAGTAGGTGATTAGCAGATGATGTTCCATTGACCATGTGGAGATCGTGCTAGCGGGCTTGGAGCGACTCACCGCCGAGTCATTAGTATACATCGAGTAATAGTTGATTTATTTGAGTTATATTTAAATTGTATTGGTCGAGTCCTGAGCTGTATTTTTTTTTTTTTTTTTCACTTTAATAATGTAATTTAAATTAATTTTGGGATTGCGGGTTGATATGTACAACCTCAGAAAATCGAGTTGTAGCACTCCGTCCTACTCTAAGGTCTTGACGAAGGTTTCTGGGTGAAGCGGGGTGTTAGAGATAGTGTCATATAATGTGGATTATGCTTTATGCATGATTGTGACACATGGCGTAAGAAGGCAAAATAGGCAAACCTCCAGAGGAGAGGCTGTCATTATGTCAGAGTATTCTCCTACTAAACAAGCTACAATTAAAGAGAAATACGTTGCTGAGTATGAGTATACTATAACCATTTACGGGTGGGTCACGAAAAGAAAGGTAAGGTGAGTAGACTTTGCAAACTGGTCAGTCGAGTTGGGTTTAGGAATTCGGACTAGTCCAGGTCATTTCGAGTTCATGTGATTTTCGGGTAGGTTGTTTTCAAGTTATTTGAGGATAACGGTCAGTTTGCAATAATAAACTTTCGGGCTGGGTTAAATAGAGTCGACTCACTTCAAGTATTAGTTATCAGATTTGGGACCTCAAATCGAGTGCATGTAGGGTTTAGGTAGGGTTATTTGGTCTGTATCATTCGGATCAGTTAGTTTTACCAGGTCTAAATGCGAGGGTAAAAGCACTCTTTAGAATAAGTGGGGCCTAAGGATAAACTTTTAAAGGAGCATTGAGACTTAATTTTAAAGTTAGAGTAGAGACAAGAATATTTAGATGATGAGAAACCTAGCACAAACTAAACTAATTGTTAGAAATGTTCTAAGAGTCATTGACATAACATATGAAATCAAACACGTGGTTGAGGTGCGTAGGAGATCAGGTCCAAAATGAAAGGATCAAAGAGGTTTAAGGGTGTACCACATTTATATTAGTCATTTATCATACTTTATATACAAAGATAAAAAAAGAGGAACGTGTACATATTGTATGTAACACACGCAATATTAATTGAATTAAAATACAAATGGATTATCATTTTTGTTTTGTTTTACCAATTAAATCTTTTAAAAACTACTATATAAAGGAAAAATGTGTTATCCAAGTGTCAATTAGTTTAGCTAATAAAATCACATGTTGAATCAACACTAATCATTAATCAACTTACAAAGCATTAAAATTGTTCCACAACTCTTTTACACAATAAAAGCTAAAACGTCGTTACACATTATACATTTAGCCAATTATTTAGAAGGATGGCGATAGGGCGCCACTAGGTGGCACCAAATTTCGGCGCCACCATAATTAAAGAAATAAAAAAAATAAAATGTGAGTTTTTCGTTTTGGCGCCAAAGTTTGAGGCCATTTATGTAATTTTATATATATTCAATACTTATTCAATTAAAATAAAACAATATATCTCATATATAATATTTTACGCAAAAATAGTTTATTTTACCCTTAATTATCTTCCATGGTAATTACTGTACGATTTTTCATCTACTTAGTTTTTCATTAGATTGTGTTCATCATCTAGTTAGGTTTACATCTATAATGTTCGTTCTTCATCTACAAGCCAACATAAGCGAGAATACAATATGGTTCCTCGATATAAATTACTCCGTAATGAGTTGGGATATGTAACGAATGATTTCTCTTAATTTAATCTACCTTACCCTTGTACTCCCTCCTATTTACTATGTTCTTCCACATTTGCTTTAGACAATGGTTATGATGATATGTGGATGTGAATGAAAGTAAGAGAGAGATTGTGGGGTCATAAGTTATTATAACCATAAATGATAAACAAATAAGGAAAGTGAAATATCTTAGTGAATTTGTCGTTTTAGAAAATGTGAAAGATCTTAGAGAATATGATTATACGAGGGAGTATCAAATACGAACTGTAGTATCCAATCAAAGATGACGCACCCGAGGAGTACGAAGCTCTAATTATTTCATGTCTAGTTTTGAAGGGGTGTTCCCACATAAGGACACTAGTATCATATACTCCCTCCATTCAACTCCACACTACACATTTCTCTTTTTGACACTATTCACAAGTAAAAAGAATCTTTCAATTTCCGGTTAATACATAAGAGAAAATATATTCATGTGGAATCTTGTTTGATTCGTCTTTAGGAGTATATTAAAAATATCTAACTCGTATAATTTTTGCAAATACGTAGCGAACTATATTTACGATGCAAAACGCGCGTTGGCAAACGTGAAAAAAAGAAATGTGTAGTGTGGAGTTGAATGGAGGGAGTATGGCGTAGGAAGCCTGTGAAGTCTAGTACCCATTACCCACGGCCATGAATCATGTACATATGTGCATTATTTACTTGTTAATTCTCCGTACATGCTTGAACTCGAACACATTGTGTACACAAACAAAGCATATCTTGTTTGTTGTAATATTTCTCTTCAAACAGTGGCACGACTCAAGGAAAATCCTACTAATCTTTTATTTATTTACTGTAAAACTAGTATAGAGCCCATGCAATGCATGCACGGTATATATAGAGGTTACTTTTTTAAGTGTATTATATCTATAGAATTTAAATGGATAACAATTAATTTTTCAGATTTCTCCTCCTTAATTACATTTTTATTTGAGAAAAATAATGAAAAGACAAAATCAATCAAACAACTACTAATATCATTTAATTTTGATATTTTAATGAAAACAGTTTTTTTCACCATGAATCACACTGTATTATTTTACAAATTTCACAGATTAATTTAACTATTTTTTTAGTTATGAAGCAAACAATAACAGTTTAAATTTTGTTTTATACGGAGTATTCTCTTTATAAGTTATAAAGTTTAAATTTTAATGAAAATATTGTAATTTATATCATATGTTAATGAAAAGATTACAATTTTAGTTTGATGAAAAGTTTATATTTTAATGAAAGTATTATATTTTAATGAAAAGATTATATCATAATGAGACAATTCTTTATTTTGTTTCCATATTTAGTGTATGCATTTTGGAGGAAAAATACATGAATAGACTTATTCTTTTAGTATAAGGGGGATATAATTAGTTATGCATTTTTAATTCCCTTAATTACCCTTTTCCTATTAATTAGTTTGAAATTCAAATTTATAGGGAGGGAAATGAAAATAATTACTTAATTTACTATAATACTCCAGTGGTGCCCAATTTCAATACCACCCGGTAACGTCATCCCATTTTCCTATTTAGAACCCCTGCAATGCACGGACAATATACTAATTTATTATATTAACGCCTTTCTAAAGACAAAACGTATTAACGATTTGTGATGTTTTAAGTACAACTACATACAACCAAAATCCTAACTTTTTCAAAATTTCTTCCTTCCTCAACCATCAATTGATTTGTGATTTATGATGTTTTACATACTCTAAATTTTGACATTTGCATCTTGTCTGATAGATGAACTATCTCAACCAAAATTTTAAGGTGATAATTGGGCCATATATTATATTTGTATCCTATTACAGCCTCTCACACTGTCTCTGATATCATGATATATTTTGAGAAGGAAGAATTCATAAAGGGAATCATCTTATTATTAATAATTGTTCGTTGGTTACAATTACATAAAGAGATACTTTATATAGTATTCAACATTACCTAAACTTAGATCTAAAATCTCCCAAACTAGACAACTCTAGATATTATTCATATCATAATAATATTATTATGATTATGATATGGTATATTGCCATATACTAACACAGTCAAAATTGTTGGCTTTGTCATTGTCGTTGCATAAATTCTTTGACAAGTTTTTGCAAGGTAAGTAGGTAACTGGTAGAAGAGCAACTAATCACTAAACCAAGCATCTGGATATTTGTCATGTATTTGTTCAACTTGCATATATCACACAGACTATGACATTTATTCATTTAACATAAAGGAACCTTGAGAACGAACAATATAAGCAACATCTTACTACACGACTACACCTGGCAAAAACAATCCGACCCAAATGACCGAACCGAAAAGGCTGAACCGAAACCCGAAACTAAACCAAATCATAGAATCCGAATATGACCCGAAACCCGAGTTAAACCAACCCGACCCGAAATCTCCCGACCAAAAACCACCCAGCTCGAAAATGACTCGATTTAAATTACCCGAAGTGACCCAAACTAGCTAATTTGAAGTCACTTTTAATATTATTACATTAATTCGACCCGAACAATAATGATCATATCTTAAGAAACATCTATACAATAACTTAAAAAGGCTATCTTTAGCATTATATTGTAACACGTGGTATTATTAGGATCTCTTAGAAGCCTCCATGTGGTAGTCTTGGAATTAACCCTTTAGTAATTTTCTAATTAATTAAGCCGACTCAAATTAACCCGAACTAACCCGGGTCAAATTAATCCGACCCAAACTAACCCGATCTTAAATAACCATTGACCCGAAAATGACCCAACTCAAAATAACCTGGCCCGCTTAACCTGAGAATAACTAAACCAGCAAACCCGAAACAGACATGAAACCGAAAGGACCCGCACAGACCCGAACTAACCCCATAATATGGCAAACTCAAATTGACCCAACCCGAACTGGCCTAACCCAAACTCGACCCGACTGACGTGTTTGCCAGGTCTAACCGTACCTACCAGTCTGCCGCCATTCCAAATAAAAGCAAGTCCATATATGATATATCACAAATTCTCATTGTTACGGGTAGGGCTGAGCAAAAAATCCGATTATCCGAACCGATCCGATATCTGATTCGAATCCGATCCGAAAAAATGGATATCCGATCCGAAAATAGGTTTCGGATCGGATATCCGATCCGAAATATTCGGATATCGGATCGGATACGGATATCAGTTCTCAAAATTTCGGATATCCGTATCCGATCCAAAATTTAGAAGATTTTTTTTTTCTGAAATGAATGGGCTAAGGAGACAATTTAAAATAAGAGGCCCATGTTACTCAACCAAAAACAAACCCTACCCAATAAATATGACTTAGCCATCATGCCATCATCAATTCATCATATCATATGTATCTCCAAAATTTTTCCACTGCATTCATTTCCACAAACTAAACCCAATAAGTATGTATCTCCAAAATTTTTCCACTGCATTCATTTCCAATCCTTCATCAATCACCAAGCGCAACCACCGCTCCACTCGGCCATCGTCGACCACTGACCGCCGCTACATATTTCCCCAAACTCCATCTCCTTCACTCGTCTACCTCCTCACCCCAAGAGCAGCGCCGCCGCCGCCGACGCAACAACCACCACCGGCGCCGCCACCAGGCTGATATAATTGTGGTCTCATTTATTTGTTTTCATAATTTCCCCTTATTTCATGTATTAAAAGTCAGATCTAGTCTTCCTAATTTTATGTAAGATAAAATTTAATGGGGTTTCTGTTTGTCTAGTGATTGTATTGATTTTGATATTTTGCGATTCACAAATTTTGTAATTAAGCTAATGAATTAAGTTAGGTTTTGACTTATGTGTAATAATATGAAATTTTGGATTTTTCGGATCAGATGTTGGATATCGGATACCCGATCCGATTATTTCGGATAATAAATTTCGGATATCCGACACTTTCGGATCAGATCATGGATAATGAAATTTTATTTTTTCGGATCGGATATCCGATCCATGCTCTGCCCTAGTTACGGGCATATCCGTTTCAAACTTGCGACTGATCAAATATTTATCTACTTAGCTAGGAAAAGACAAGTCATTTGAGATTCTCAATGCTTTGTCTTATCTGCGCAAGTAGGATAACTTAACTCACCTTTGTTTTTTCACAGTTTAAATAAATATTTATTCAGAACGAGTAGGATTACAAAATCAGCAAAACTTTTCTTTTTAAGAAATTCAAAAATACTAAGCTCCCTTACACATGATACCTAAATTTATCCATCTATTAGTTTTTTTGTTTCACATTTTCTATGTTTTATTGAATTATATTTACAACTCAAATTTATTCCCAAATATCCTGAAATATTGTTTACAACTCGATGAAATGAATAGAGTGATAGACAAGAAAAAAGAAACACTACGGAGTAAATAATTAAGATTTTAAGCGACATGAAAAATTACTCCCACACATCTTTAAGTACACTAAAACACAAAAGGTTTGTATATTAAGGACATAAAGAGTGGTGACTGAAAATCTCAATAAAATGTATTCGATACGTAAAATATTAATCATACAATTGTATTATCGTTGTTAGAATACAGTAAGTGGATTGTACCTCTGATGTACTACCACATATAATGTAGTTTTTGAGCATTACAATAAAGTTTTTGAGTATAGTATTAAAAATTATGACTTATACTATAAAGTTTTTGAGTTTATTAATTTGAACATTAAGCTCAAAAAAATTTACAATAAAACTCAAAAAACATCATATATAAAATGTAAAATGTAATTTATAAACTTTAAAAAGCTCAAAAAAAATGCACAAAAACTCAAAATCAAATTACTCTGAGGTAGTACCTCCGATGTATAATCCTTTTTCTCGTTAAAATACAGTGTATAAAAGATAAAGTGTATTAAGAAAAAAAAAGAGTAAAAATACTAGAAAAATTAGTCATAAGTCGGAAGAAAATGAGCATAATATCATACACACTAAACGAGCACAGAGGGGAACCAAATACACATTCTCAGGCTAATAAAACCTACTCCCTCTTATTCAATGTATTATTTCCCTTTCATTTGGGCTCTTAGATTAAGGAAATGAATTTTAATCACACAAAACACACTACCCTACACACAAATGAATTTATACCACACAAAACACACTACCCCACATCCAAAAAAGAAAGTAAGGAAGAAAACATGAATAACCGAAAAAAGAAATAGGGAAGAATACCCTGAATAGGAGGGAGTAATACTTAACAAATTAGCTAAAGGTTTGGCTTGAATATTTAAGAATGTATGTTCTATATATAAACGAGGACTTTTATTGGTTACTTCATTTTAGGAAAAATAAAAGACTTTGCAAATAGGTGGGTCTCATATTTATCAAAGATGAATTTTCATTATGATTTAATTTCTTTCCTACACCTTTTGCAATCAATACCTGCATACACCATAATTACATCACATATTACTATATAATCAATACAAAATATCTGTTAAAAAATAATTGTTAACACATTTTTTTTTGAAAAAAATACAAAATAAAAACATGAATTAAGAATTATAAAATCGAAATGATTAGAAATATTAAATTATAAAAGATTACATACATAGAATAGTCAAGTCAATCAGAGTTGAATTTCACATTATTACAATGAAAATCAGATTGTGGGATGCCAATAAAGGATTTTTCACAATGACAATAAGTATATAATATAAATATAAATGTTTAAATAAATTCAGTGAGAAGAACCGTATGAACTATATATTTTTTGGTTGATAATATGACATAATAAATATAACTCAGAATATATTCTCTAGATCTATATTTGAGAAAACATAAAATAAAAATAATCGAAAATCTTTTTTATATTTTGGTTGATAAAATCAGTAGACCCGTGCATTTTTTGCACGGGTTTAAAACTAGTAATAATATAATGTAATTATTAGAAATTTAGTAGGGGTCATGGCCCTTGGCCTAGGCATAGCTTCGCCCAGAGTGTTTTGTTGCATGAGGTTAATATTTATACTAAATTACAATAGCTAGATTACCTATTTTTATGTTAACAAATTACACAAAAGTAGGATTACATTGTTAACAACTTAGAAATAATAGGAGATAATTAAGGAGCCACGGTTTGACTCAGTTCCTCTGGTTGACTTGACTCGGTTTTAGATGATACTGTCTTCTTAACACACTCCCGCAAGATGGACGGTCATAAAGTTAGTCCAATCTTGAAAGCTAGTAACGTGAACCGGGGACAAGATAGTGGTTTGGTGAGCGTGTCAACAAGTTGATCGTCACCATTAACATGTTGAATTTGAACTGCACCTAGTTGTACTTGCTCACGAACAAAGTGAAAAGCTAAGGCGAGATGTTTCATACGTGAGTGAAATATGGGATTAGCCAAGTAGTTGGTGGCACCGAGGTTATCACAATAAATAGCGGGAACACTGGGCAGCAGTATACCAAGCTCAGAGGAGAGCGACTTGAGCCATAAAATTTCAGACGTAGTGTCTGCTATCGCTCGAAACTCGGCCTCTGTTGAAGAATGAGATAAGGACCTCTGCTTTTTCGAGGACCATGAGATGGGATGATGGCCAAGAAACACGGCATAGCCAGTAGTAGATAAATAGTCATCATGATCATCGGCCCAATCCGATCCGCATCACATTAAGCATGAAATTTGAACGGATTATTCATGCAAAATAAAATACCATTATTAATTGTACCTTTCATAAAAAGAAGAAGGTGCTTGAGTGCACACATTGTGTCAAGGTCGGGTGGGTAAGAAATTGTGCCAATTTGTTTACAGGAAACGTTATGTCAGGTCGGGTAAGTGACAAATATTGGAGACTCACAACAATAGCTCAGTTGTTTGTAGGATCTTCAGTGGGCATTGTGTCTTCGCGTACCATGGGTGGGTAAGAAACCATCGGAGTAATCGAGGGGCTGCAATCGTTCATATTAAATTTTGTAAGAATAACGGATATATGCTTGGATTGGTTCAAGTGCAAACCAGAGACCGTTGGCGTAACTTCCATGGCGAGAAAATAGGATAATGGTCCTAAATCATTAAGAGAAAACCGAGCGGAAATGGCGTGAATAAAACGAAGAACAACACCTGAATTTGGACCTGTAATAATAATGTCATCAACGTAAACAAGAACAAATAATTGGAAATTAGTTTGATCATAAATAGATAATGAGGAATCCGAAACTGAGTTTCGAAAACCGTATGACAGTAAATAAGACTTTAATTTCGTGAACCAAGCTCGAGGGACTTGTTTAAGGCCATAAATTTCCTTCCCAATTGACATACATAATATGATTTTTCCGAATTGACGAATCCCGGTGGTTGAACCATGTACACTGTCTCGGTTACCGTTCCTTGAAGAAAAGCATTATTCACGTCAATTTGACGTAAGGACCAGCCGTGGGAAATAACAAGGGAGAGGATGAGACGGATTGTGGTTAGTTTTATGACAGGGCTAAAGGTTTGGGTATAATCAATATTGGGTCGTTGGTGGAAGCCTTTGGCAACAAGACGGGCATTGTGTTGTTTGAGGCTACCGTCTGGGTTATATTTAATACGAAAGACCCATTTGCATCCAACAAGGTTTTGGGCACGAGTGGCTAGAACTAGTGTCCACATACCATTGCGAATTAGGACGTCAAATTCTGCTTGCATAACAGCTCGCCAAAGAGGATTGACAAGGGCTTGTTTTATGGTGTTGGGCTTGACATGAGATAAGGTAAGGGAGGCTACTTGGGCATATTTAGGATTCGGTTTTCGGATGTTGTTAGAAAGGCGAGTGACATGGAGTGGGGTTGTGGTGGTGGTGCACGGAGTGGATGAGGTAGCAAGTAGTGTTGTTGAGGCAGTAGCGGATGAGGTAGAGGAAGGTGGGGTGGTTGTGTCGGGGTCAGGGGTAGCAGGGGAAGTAGGAGAGGAGGTGGGATAGCCGGTAACAAATAGGATGAGAAGGGAGATGGGACACCAATCAGTGGGGCTAGTTGTGTAAGGATTTGTAGAGAGTTTGAGAAGAGACATGTACGGAAAGTCGTCATCTATAAAGTGTACATGACGTGAGGTATAGATGCGTTACGTGAGGGGATCGAGACATAAGTAAGCACTTTAAGTTTGTGAATATCCGATAAAGACACAAATTGGTTTAGGCTCAAGTTTATTGTGAGTGTACGGTTTTAGCCATGGGAAACATTAGCATCCAAAACTGTGAAGCTTCTTAATATTGGGTTTGGTTTTGAAGAGGACGGAATAGGGAGAGTTATTTTGTAATGTCGGAGTTGGAAGGCGATTAATTAGGTAAACGATAGTGGAAGGCGCGAGGCCAGAGAGAGGAAGGGATCTTGGCATGTCTGATTAGCGATAAGCTCGTTTCAACAATGTGACGATGTCGCTTTTTGGCAAAACCGTTATGCTCTGGGGTATGTGGTGGATATTTAAGATGATTTATGCCATTAATTTGAAGATGTTGAGTAAGTTTAATGAATTCTCCACCATTATCGAAATAAAACTGACGGATTGATTTATTGAAATATTTTTCAATTATAGCACATAATTTAATAAAAGTTTGGGCAGTGTCGGATTTTTGTTTGAGCGGATAAATCAAATATAATGTGTATAGTGGTCGATAAATACTACTCCGTACATAATATTTGAAAGACTCACATGAGGTAATCGGGGAGGACCATAAGTCGGAAAAAATAAGATCTAGAGGTGCAGTAGAATGAAGAGTTGACGTAGCAAACGGAAGCTTGTGACTTTTATTGATATGACACAAAATACAATGCTCAGAAACAGGAATGCGTAAATTAAACTTGGAATTAAGAAGCTGGTGAGGTTAGGTTGACGGATGGCCAAGGCGATGGTGCCAATACGATTGCCTTGGGGCAAGAGCGACATTTGCGTGAGGCAGAGAAGGTGACCAAGTGTACATCCCGTCAATTAATCGACCTTAAAGAAGGACCACTCCTGTCTGAACATATCATCAATATAATATGAATCAGATAAAAAAAATGGCAGAGGCATTGTTATCTCGACAAAATTGTGAGACGGAGAAAAGCTTATGGGAAATTGTAGGGACAATAAGAACGTTAGGAAAACATATAGAACGAGAAGAAGAAGGAAGAGTGAAAGAATTAGTATGAGTGATAGGCAAGGAAGACCCGTCACCAATCACGACATCATCAGGCCCTTCGTAAGGCGAGTGCACGTAAAGGGTATTGAGATCGTCGGTTATATGATGACAAGCACCGCTATCGACGGTCAAGGAATTAAGAGGCTGAGAGCTAGAATCGGCAGCAATATTGGCTTGTGGGCGAGGTCCACGAGGCTGGCGAGTAGGAAACACAACATTCAGATAGTGTTGTTGGAGGAGACGGCAATCAGAGGCAACGTGACCAACATGGTCACAAAAGTGACATCGACCTTTATACGGCTTGGAATAGGGGGTGGCTGATTAGTGGAGGTGGAATTCTTATTGTTATTGTGGGCAGGTTTTGGAGTGTAGGTTGGCTGACGAGCTTGGTAATTGGGACGGTGATACGATACAGCATGAGCCGCGGGTTGGAAGGTAGAAGGAGCATGAGTATTTTTGATTAGTAGTTCGTGTTGGATGAGTTTTCCATGAAGAGATTCAAACGTTATTAGATTGTCTCGAGCGCGGACAACCTCAATAACGGAGCGATATTTGTTTTGATCAAGACCATTAAGTATTTTGTTAATGATATCATCAATGTCCATCGGGTGTTCGAGTTGAGCAAGATCGTTGGTACATGCCTTGATAGCCGTCATATATTCCGTGATACTTACATTGTCAGTTTGAGAAATATTTTCAAGACGATCTTTTATTTGGAGTCGATGACCTCGTGATGAATTTGCGAATGTGCGGTTCAATGTTGACCAGGCTTCATAGGAAGTATTGTCATTGATAATAAGACCGGCAATGAGGGATGATAGTGTACCTGTGAGGGCACCGACTATGAGTTGGTCTTGGCGATACCAAGTCGAAAAAGCGGGGTCGTATTAGAATCGTGGGTGTAGTGGCAGGAGGAACATGAGCGGCATTGATGGTTTTGGCCGGAGCCGGATCGACACCATCCAGATAAGAAAAGATTTGGAGGCCATTCATAATGGCACAGACTTGGAAACGCCACTGTCGGAATGTCATCGTATCTTTGAGTTGGATACAATTCGCAAAATTGACGAGGGTGAGACGAGAGTTGGGTTCAGCGTGATTGTCGAGTTGGAGTTGGTGGGCAGCCATTGGAGAAAAGGAAGAACGAAGGAAAGGAAAACTGAGATGATGTATAAGATTAGGAGCCGGGAATTATTTGATCGTTTGATCGTATTAGACTTGTGATACCATGTAAAGAATGAATTATATTTATTATTAATCTGATAATGAAAGAGTTACCGGAGATTAATATTTACACTTAAATTACAAGAGCTAGATTACCAATTCTTATGTTAACAAATTATACAAATAGGATTACATTGGCTGATTGTTAACAACTTAGAAATAGTTGGAGATAATTAAGGAGTCACAGTTTGACTCAGTTCCACTTGTTGACTTGACTTGGTTGTAGATTATACTGTATTCTTAACAATGATTCCTCCACTTTCTCACGATTTCCAATTGCTTATAGATGTGAACATATTCTTATTTTTTTGCAAGCTAAACTCCATTTAATTTGGTATGTTTTCAAATTGGGCAACATTATAAATAAAGTCCGTAAAACTTTCTTTACTATGACAAAAAGGCTACACATACACAATGTGTATGAAAAAGTCATATACAACCAATAAATATATGACACGTGGCAAACTCAAGTTAGCCTTTATTAGTTAGTTTAAGGTTATGTTAGTCATTTAACATATGTGGTAAACATGTTAACTATATTTATGGAAGACATTTGATTCTTTGTTATATATACATAATATTAATGGAATTTTTTTTATTTTTTAATACATTTCGATTAATGACATTATTATTATTATTATTAATAATTTCGTTTATGCATCAAACTTTGATTAATCAATTTGATGAACTCTAACTCAGTTAATTACAAATATTTTAACGCTAACTTAATTCGATTAATAAAAACCCAATTCGAATATATTAATCAAATCGAGTAACAGTAATTTAATTCTATTAATCAAAACCTAAATCGATTATATTAATGAAATCGATAACCCTCAATTAATCAAAATCGATTAACCCTAATTTTAACTCAAGTAATGAAATTGTAATGTAATAGCGTAATATCATTCGATGAACCCTAATTAAGTTAATAAAAATTGATTAACCCTAAGTTAATTCAATTAATCAAATACTAATTCAATTGATTTAATCCATTCGTTTTACCCTAATTTAATTATTCAAAATTGGTTAATTAATCAACTTGAATACTTTATTCTATTTTTATTTAATAATTATTCTATTTGATTAATTGATACATTTAACTTAATAAGTTTAATGTTGTTTACATATCTAGAAGTTTATTTTTAAAAAAAATATTGTTACCTTGTTCTTAGGAAAGAATTTGAAAGGATATCTTTTCCATCATAAAAATTTATTCTGTTATAATTTTATCATCCTATATTCACCATTTTATTATTCAATTTTAATTTATTTATAATTTATAATTTAGACGTTCCTATAACTCCTCCTCCTACGCATCCACAATGAAGGTCTAGGGGATGATATGCACTACAAGGAAATATTATGAGACGTCTAAAATTCGACAATTAGTCTAATTATTCCAATAATCCAATTATTAATTTTGAATTTTAGGGTGTTTGCTATGTTTACTTTTTAGTCGGTTTAATTTTTGTTTTTATTTTAGTTTCGAATTTATTTTCCCACGTGACGTTATGATTTATCAGTGTAATTTTTTTTTGAAATAAATACTTTCATATTTATGTTGACAGTGTTTTTTATCATTGTATTTTATTTGTTCGTAATTTACACACAAATAAAAAAAATACAAAACGGATCCAATTAAATTCATTGAAATTCCCCTAATTGGATTTCATCTTAAATGAAGATATTATTGACCATAATTGATTCCGAAATAAATATACTATAAAAAACGAAAATCTTGATGATTCCTAAATTATAGCCTTAATTGAAGCCACTAATTAATTTCCTTAATGGAGTGTTGGGTGCCAATTTAATTTTAAAATTTTAAAATTGGCATAGAATTTGAAAAACTTTATCCATAATTTGAAAAATATTAACCTTAACCTTAATTTGACTTTTTTTTAAAAAAATTGAAAAGCAGTTACTATATCCAATTTGATTTTTAAAATAATAGTTGATGCGAATTTGAAACTTAAAATCCTTCAAATATTAACATTTGCAATTGGTTATTTAAGGTTTTGAAACTTGATTTTATTTAAAAGGTGTTTTTTTGTTTGAGATTAACATAAATATCGTCTAACTAAATATTTTGAATATAATGTGTACTTAGGTAACATAAATTGGCGTCAAACTTGATTTAGGGTTTGGCTTTGAATTTAGGGGTTAGGTTATTTAGGGTTTAGGGTTTAGGGTTTAAAACCGACTTATAATGTAAACAAGTAGTCAGTTATACGAATCAGGGCTTAAGACCAACATTTTATGTAAACGTGTACTTAGTTATACTGTTCATAACTTAAAAGCGACATTTTATGTAAACGGTTTGTTACTTATATCGATCATAGCTTAAAACCAACATTTTATGTAAACGTGTACTTAGTTGTATAAGATCAAAGCTTTAAAACTGACATTTTATGTAAACGGGTACTTAGTTATATCGGTCATGGCTTAAAACCGACTTAGTATGTAAACGGGTACTTAGTTATTTAAGATCATAGCTTAAAACCGACTTATTATGTAAACGGGGACTTAGTTATATCGATCAAGGCTTAAAACCGACTTATTATGTAAACGGGTACTTAGTTATATCGATCATGGCTTAAAAATCGACTTAATATCTAAACGGGTACTTAGTTATATATTAGGATCATAGGTTAACTTATTATTTAAATAAGTACTTAGTTATATTGGATCATAACTTAAAACCGATATTTATGTAAACAGTTTCTTAGTTATATCGGTCATGGCTTAAAACCGACTTATTATGTAAACGCGTACTTAGTTATATATGATCATAGCTTAAAACTGACTTATTATGCAAATGGGTACTTAGTTATATAGGATCATAGCTTAAAACCAACATTTTATGTAAACGGGTACTTAGTTATATCGGATCATAGCTTAAAACCGACTTATTATGTAATCGGGTACTTAGTTATATCGATCAAGGCTTAAAACCGACTTCTTATGTAAACGGGTACTTAGTTACAGTATATACGATCATAGCTTAAAACTGACATATTATGTAAATGGGCACTTACTTATATAGGATCATAGCTTAAAACCAACATTTTATGTAAACAGGTACTTAGTTATATCAGTCATGGCTTAAAACCGACTTATTATGTAAACGGGTACTTAGTTATATACGATCATAGCTTAAAACCGACTTATTATTTGAATGGATTCTTAGTTACATAGGATCATAGCTTAAAACCGACATTTTATGTAAACGGGTACTTAGTTATATCAGATCATAGCTTAAACCCGACTTATTATGTAAACGAATACTTAATTAGTTATATCGGTCATGGCTTAAAACCGACTTATTATGTAATCGAGTACTTAGTTATATAAGATCATAGTTTAAAACCGACTTATAATGTAAATGGGTACTTAGGCCCTATTTTTGTGACTTAATTTCAGCTCATTTCAATTCAGCTTAGCTCAACTCAGTTCAATTCAACTCAGTTCAGTTTCGCTCAATTTAATTCAGTTCAGTTCAGCTCTATTCAGTTTATTTTTGTTCAATTCAGCTCTACAAAATTCAGCCCATACTCATCTTAAACTTATTTTTTATTAATATTAATATTAATATTTATTAATATTATTCATAATATTATTATTATTTATTAATACTCCCTCCATCTCATGTTTAAGGCCAAATTTTAATAACTTTGACCATAAATAAGTGTTAAAATATGAGAAACTAGCACGTTATAAGAAAAAACATTTATCTTCACCATAAAAAATTATTTCGAAAACATATTTTTTAAATGAAAAAAAAGTAAATACAAATGAAAAAAAATCGAGTCAAAGTGTTGTCTTGAAGACTGTGCAATTCAAACTACGAAAGTTATTATAAGATGGAGGGAAGATCTATTAAGCAATTGATAAAATTTTCGAAATATCTTGCTTAAATAAAGCTAACAAAATCTTTTAAATAAGCAACATATTAATTTGAAAACAGATCATTTTAAATAAGGCAGGTCAAAATAATAAAATAAACAACATTCCTACAAGCTAACAATATTTAGCTAACAATATTTATAAAAAAGAAGTTATAAAGTTTTACGAGGGAAATTTTAAAACTGCAAGATTTTTTTTTTTTTGTATTACGGTTTAATTTATCAACGTGAAAAAAAGTCAGCTTTTTTAAATACAATATAAATATATTATAATTTTAAACATTAATTAGGGTATTTTTATAATGGATTAAATCGAAAATATAAAATTAAAAAATAAACTAAAATCGAATGAAATTATAAAACTAGTTTATTGTAAAGACTAGCCAGGTTCAACTAAAATAATAACATAATCAAATAACTTAAAATTATTTTATCTAAAAATAAAAATAAAAAATTCGATTGTTGATTTAATTTTGAGTAAATTCGATTTAATTTTAGATATAAAAAATCTAGAAAGAGTAATCTAGTTAATTGTTTTTTTTATTTTAATAAATCAAATCCAAAATTTTAACATATAAAATTTTGCACCATAAATCAAATCCTTTCCCTAAATATCATTAGTTAGATATAGTGTAGTTAACAAGATAACTACATATGTTAAATGACTAACATAACCCTAAACTAACTAATAGAGGTTAACTTGAATTTGCCACATGTCACATTTTTATTGGTTGTGTATGGAATTTTCCATACACATTGTGTATGTGTAGCATCTTCCTTACTATGAGGTCCAAATTTTGTGTTGTACGGAGTAGTTGTTAAGAAGTTGATTGTACTTGTATGTTTTGTATTGTAGTTTGCAAGTACGACTTTTAGAAATCTTGGAGAGTCCTATGTAGCAGTGTGTGTAACACTTTCTTTATTTTTTGCAAAAAAAAGGTTTGGAATTAGGAGCCAAATTAATATAAATAGAAAATATATACAGAGTGGATCTTTAATACTACAATATTATTGGGCACAAGAATAAAAAAAAATCCACAATTCCAAACTAAACAAAATTTCCATAGTTTCATTGTTTAGGCTCTGTTTGTCAAAACTAGCTGAAAAGTTAACTCTAAACTGAAAAGTTAACCGAAATATGAAATGGTAACTCATAAGTTAGCTGAAAGTTAGGAGCTGCTAAGGTAAGTGATTATATAAAAAATCGTTTGACAAATTAGCGAAAAAGACAACTGATTTTTTTGGTGAAATGACAAAAATGGATATAATAATAATTGAATATTATTTATTGAAAGGGTAAAACAGGAATATAAAACTATTTCTGGTACCTGAAATTAAATCTAAAATGCTACTTTATGTAACATTTCATTTCAGGTAGCTTATAAACTACTTGCCAAACAAACACCTTCAAAAAAATAAGATACGTGAAATAACTTTGGTCAAATAAACTACCTGAAATTGCTTGCCAAACATAACCCTAGGCCCTAGCAACCTTTATTAATTCTATTTGCTTCATCAATAGTTGTTTACATGTTTAATAGCGCAAATGTGGGGTGATTTATTCGTCTTTGATTTTCCAAAAAAAAAAACTACATACTTGTTAAATAATTAAGGCAGCGAAAGAAGTTCTCTTTCTTTGAATAATTAGAATAGAATATAAATGATTTTAAGTGTAAGTTTTTGTAGAAAGCATTTTTAAAATAATGCTCAAAAAAAAAATAATTGTCGTTTTGGGTTGGGTTTAAAACTATTTATCAAAATGGTGTCCACGTAGGCTCAGATTTGGCGAACCAAAAACACGGAGAAAACACGCCATTGGCAATGACGTGTTTCTAGTGAGTACGAAAATGCAAACTTACAAAAATTATCTAAAAGTAAACACGCCATTGGGAATGACGGGTTTTCTTACAGAGACACGCCATTCCCAATGGCGTGTTTGTGAACAGTACATTTTTTTTTTTTTTTTTTTTTTAAAAAAATTTTTTTTTTTTTAGAAAAAAAAAAAAAAAAATTAAAGACACACCATTGGGAATGACGTGTCTGTTCCGTATTTCAGGTTTTGAAAACCCGAGCCTACGTGAAAACACCATTTTGATAAATAGTTTTAAACCCGACCCAAAACGACAAATACTTATTTTTTCAGCATTATTTTAAAAATGAACTCGTTTATGTAGTAATATAAAGAAGATATTTATTAGTTTGATACGTGAATGTGACACTTTATTTGGGACAGTGGCTGAAAACAAAGGATTAGGACAACTGGGAGTACTTATCTGTTAATCATTATGCTTCCAAGCAAAGCATGAAAACTACTTATACAGTTATACATACGTAACATGAGTGTCTTCTACTTTTTGTTATACATGATTCAGTCAACTGTGTGTATCCATCGTTTTCTCAAATTAAGAATAGGAATGAGACATTATTAATCATCCATTATCCATGCCCTTCTAGGATTTCACCAAGAGCTCCGTTCGGTCATTTTGAATTTATTTGCTCTCATAGAGCCCTAATTTTTTATGTATCGGAAATGACTCAACTCGACCTCAGAATAAAAACACGGGATTAATACAACAATAATTGCCTTTATCGTAATGAAATTGAATTGAAAATTGATCAAGTCGTAAAACAATCTTGTTAAAAATAATAAGTACACGCGTTAATTATCCTAGAACTGAAATACAAGCATAATAATTAGGTAAACTGAATATACACCCAAAACATGAATTAACCTAAGTATGACAATTAAATTAAACTGGACATATTTTAAATGCAAATGGCCATAAAAAGAGTACAAATCGAACCAATTAGGCCCTGTTCTGTTGGACTTAAACTCGCCCCCTTTAAGTTCAGTTCAGCTCCTATAAGTTCAGTTCAGCTCCTATAAGTTCAGTTCAGTTCAGTTCAGCTCCTATAAGTTCAGTTCAGCTCCTATAAGTTCAGTTCAGTTCAGCTCCTATAAGTTCAGTTCAGTTCAGCTCCTATAAGTTCAGTTCAGCTTATAAGTTCAGTTCAGCTCTTATAAGTTCAGTTCAGAAAAGTTCAATTCTTACAAATTAAGTTTAGAAAAATTATACGAAATATATTATTTATGAAAACCGATATAAAAACATTTGACATTAATTATTGGATACATACATTATCATTGAGACCGCCCGAAGAAATTGTAGAGTATTTCAACTATCGACATTCATTATTTTTGAATGAAAGTTGAAATGACATTTGGTTAATTGAAAAAAAGGTGGAAGATGTTAACAAAATATGCTCTAAATGTCACAAAAGTATCAAATGTCTATTATTGTTTCTACATTCACACTCCATAATTTTATAAGGATGCATACTCTTGGAATACCTATTATACAACATGACGTGAATATTCAAGAAACAGTAGATTCAGACATGTTTGATTATAAGCGGGAAAATGTCATGTTCAAGATACGAAACAAGATAGTAAAAAAACATTTGGCGAGACAATGGATTCGTTGTTTCGAGTGGTAGTGAAGATGAAGAAGAAAGTGATGAGGAAGATGATGATATAGAAATAGATAGTTAAAAAACGATGTAATATGTAATTTATTTTTTTATCGTAATGTAAACGTAGTAATCTGTATCAACAAACAAATGTATATAAATCGGAATAATTTTATTATCTTACCTTATGTTTTAGAGTATATTTTTTTTTGTATGACAACCCTTTCCAAAAGATAATGATTATAATAAAGTTCAGTTTAGTAAAGTTTAGATTATATAAGTTCTATTCAATTAAGTAAAATTAAGTTCAGAAAAGTTCAGCTCCTATAAGTTCAGTTCAGTTCAGTTCAGCTCCTATAAGTTCAGTTCAGCTCCTATAAGTTCAGCTCTTATAAGTTCAGTTCAGTTCAGCTCCTATAAGTTCAGTTCAGCTCCTATAAGTTCAGTTCAGTTCAGTTCAGCTCCTATAAGTTCAGTTCAGCTCCTATAAGTTCAGTTCAGAAAAGTTCAGCAAACTTCAGTCCAAAAGAACAGGGCCTTAGACTACTAAAAGGAATATTAAATATGGCATTCCTATATAAATAAGAGTTACCTCAAGTGGTAAGAGCTCTCTTACCCCAACTATGAGGCCGGGAGTTCACTGAGATCTATGTTTATACATTCAACCATCATAAAATTGAATTGAACCAAACTAAAAGTCGTCTGACTTCTCGTCCAAATGACTTTATTTCCTTTTGAGGGTCATTATGCACCTTCTCTCTAACCTTCACCATTTACGTTTTCACAACCGATTAAATTGATATATATTATCGTGTGTGGTTGGAATGCCAGATGAAGCAAAATACACCAGTTCATAGATTATAAATCTGATATACTACAGCTGATGGTGTAAGGACATGTTCTTTTGGGTGAATAGAGCTGAGCTGAAGTGAATTAAGCTCAACTGAACTGAAGTGGGCTGAAGTGAGCTGAATGGAGCATAACTAAAATGAGTTGAGCTGAGTTGAATGAGCGCTAAAATTAAGTCGAAAATAAGATGACCTAATTTTTGAGCTTTATAAAAATAATTAGCGTATTATTTTAAGGATTATGAGTTTTATTATAAAGTTTCTAAATTCGTTCACTTGAGCATTAAGTTCAAAAAAATTCAATATAACTTAATAACATTTCATCTAAACCCTGTTAAATATGAGTTTTTGACATCAAAAAACTTTAAATGTAACTTTAAAATTTTCATAAATAAACATACATAAGCTGAGTTATATATTAGGTCTGATCTATTACAATAAATATTATGTTTCTTTTCCAATCCTTTATTCCAAAATATATTTGTGTCGAGAGGGAATCGAGTGACCCACCAAGTTTATAATCAATGAAATAAATGAGTATGGCCCAATCAAGTACCATGAATGAAAGGTGACAGTCCAAAACTTAAATTTTCCCAGATTCCTTCAACCTTGAAAAGGTCCTTATGCCGTGAGCCCGTAACCTATAGTCAGCCCAATGTCAGACGTTAGAAGCCAGTGACACTAGGCCCATACAATCGAAGATTTTGTACATCTATACATTAACCACTATGTCAACCAAACCAATTACACAAACTGTTCTATAGGGCCATTTTATCAATACGACTAGCCTAATAACTCAATGTCTAACTGTAATACTTCATCCGTCGTGGTCATTTATTATCTATTTGTTTTGGCACAAAGACTAAGAAAATGACAAAAAGTGATAAATAAAGAGTTATCTCACACATCTACTTGCACACTTCACATGACGGCTTAGTTAAAATTTATCAAAGATAGAAATAGATGACAATTCATTAATGCACCCCAAAAAAAAAATAGATAACAAATGACTGGAAATGAGGGAGTATTTAATATAATATTGGAATAATGTTATATTTTGATAACTTGCAATTTAAATATGTTGGTATTCATCGTAAGATATCGGGTTATCAAAGTAAAATGAAAATGTAAATAAAATTAAATATTACGTATGGGATATTCTCCTATTAAGCCAGTCTTATGCATAGGACGGTGCTATAGAAGAGTTGTTGAACCAATTATTACATAACAAAGTTTTATTAAAAAAATATCAACCCAATAATAATAACTCCAAATTTAGAAGCTATTTTTTTATTGAGATAATCTTTATATATCTGGGATTTCTATAATAATAATGATAATCGACATATGTAGATAGATATGGCTTTGTCATAAAAAAACAGGTTCTAAATAAAATAAAAGATTTACTAAAATGAAGTTTTATTTGGGCCGCCTTCTATAGGACATGTCTAACCACAATACGATCCTACAAATTAAAGGAGGAGTTGTTTTGAGTTTTAAATTTGCAACGCTTATTATCATACATACATGTGAAGAAAAAGTTTACCCATATGTAATATCACATGTAAGTGTGCTACATTGAAAAAAAAAGGAGAAAAGGGTTTTACTAATTTTTTTAAAAAAAAATATTAATAAAAGAAAATTTACTCAATTCATTTTCAATATCAACTGAGTTTGGGCTAAACAACTTTAGACTTCTAAACTAATCTCTACCTCGTCATTGTGGGCCCATGCAAGAATTTAACAAAATATCATAACCCATGGTTAAAATGACTTGGGAATGATGAAAAAAAAAAGAGCCGAACTGTTATTCGTTGTCGATAAATTAATTCACATCGTTGACAATATTAATGAACTATTTAAAATATCGATCCTTTCTCTTTCCTTCTTACTCAATCACAAAAAGAAACTTCTCCCCAAAATCAAACACAAAATCAAAAACCGCTTTTTAAAACTTGAATTTTTTTTCCCGCCATTTACAATTCTCCGTCACTAACAACAAATCAGCGCACTTTAATCTTAAATTCCCCCAACAAAAATACTAAATTGACAATGAGCTTCGCGATTAGATTTAGCAATTTAGAACAGATAAGCGTCTGAATCAAATTCATACCCCATTCGCTAAATCACGCCCAAACCTAGATCGTATGGGTGTTACACGTCTGAACCTAGGCTCGGACGTGCAGCCCTAGCCCAAGCTCGGATGTAGAACACTCACGTCTCGATCAAGGTTTAACGTTGTTCTAACACGTTTGAGCCAAGGTTCAAACGTGGAACAACAATATCAGGATGTGATTGTCCCACATCCAGGCAATTTATTTATTATTTATTTTTCTTTTGAAAATTTGATGTCTTCAAATATCATTTTTCATAATTAAATGATTCTTTATTAGTTGACGTTAATCAACTAGCATTGGTATTATGTAATTATTAGTTGAAATTTTTGTATCTAACGTTATTTTATGTTATTATTAGTTGAATTTATGCAACTTACATTGTCTCATATCATAGTATTAAATACCGTTTTCAATAATTGAATAGTATTTTATTAGTTGAATTTTAAGTAATTAACGATTTTTTGTGCGATTATTAGATAAGTTCAGATACTTAACATTGTTTTTTTATTGTTAGTTGAAGTTATTTAAATAATGTTTCTTTATGTTATTTTTAGTTGAATTTATCTAATTCACGTTATTTATTTTTTCAATAGATGGCTGAAAAGGGAAAGACTTGAGAAAAATTGAATTCAAAATCAATTGCATCACAAACGGCCGCTCAACAACAACTTTTGCTTGAGGCTACACCGCCACCTCAGCCTATGATTTCTTCACGACCTTTGATGTAATACTCCATGTTAAGCAAATACATTATTCGGGTGGGGTACCCCCTTGAAGATGTCCATTGAGAGGCTCAAATGACTAGTGCTTAACGGGATTGAAAGTACTCTTCATATCAACAAAGTGTACTTTGTTTTGTGGTTATCCATTCAAAAGCACTTCACAGTTAAGCGTGCTTGGGTGAGAGTAATCTTAGGATAAATGACGTCATGGGAAGGTTTTTGGGTTCTGCACAAGTAGGGACAAAATGCGCTGGAAATGACTCGTGTTGATCTGTGAGCCATGTACAAAGTCTGACGAACTATCGTGAATAACCGCTCCCGACCCAGGGTTTGGACCAGGCTGTTATATTCGATGACTTCGCATGACGATGACTTAGAGTATGACTTAGGGAGTGACCAGTTTAAGAGGCCTTGGGAGAAGGAAGAGAAGGTGGGTAAGGAGGTATTATTTCTTCTTCTCCATTGTGAAGGTTAGACGGGCGAAGACGTGTCTTTTCTGCAGTACTCGATCGAGGGTTTGAGTAGCGTCACAGTACTAACGAAGAGAAAGAGGAAGAAAGACATGTCCTAGATGATCAATGAGCCTTATCCAGCGGGTCCCCACGTGATCGGTGGCTTTATTTGGGAGGCACATTACTTATGTTTTGTAGTCATATTATTCTAAAATAAATGAGAATTTGTGATTATTCTAATGTTGGTCGATCAACCTTTCTTGAGGAATATTATATTTATATGTTAAAAGTATATAAATGATCTTGGAACTTCAACCATCAGCTTAATTTTTTGGTTAAGATACTTTATTGATATGGTATTTGAGCTAGTGTGACCAGGTCACGGGTTCAAATCTCACCACCCTCTCTTCTAAAGTGGAATATTAGCATGCACCGGGTTTGATGGAATGTAGTTGCATCCACACTTCAAGCACAAATGACATTCGGGTGAGAGTACGTGTAAGAGTATAAAAACAATTTTGAAACTTCAACCATCAGCTTAAGGCTCTGTTTGGCAGAGCATTTCAGGTACCTGATTTCATTAAAGTAGCTTTTTTGTCAAAAGTTTCAGGTAGCTGATTTTTTTAGAGGCGTTTGGCAACTAACATTTTTACTTAGATAAGGTACCTTAAATGAAATGCTACCTAGAGTAACATTTGAGATTTCAGGTAGCTGATTATATTTTACTTATCTTTGTTACCCTTTTACTTTTTATATTAAAGTATTGCTATTTTCTCTATTGATGTCATTTTACGTCATTTGATCAAATACAGTTACCTTTTCAGTTAGTTTTCCCAACAGTTTGAATACAAATCAGATACCTTTTTAGGCCATAATTCTCAACTACCTTTTCAGGCCATAATTTTCAGCTACCTTTTCAGATTTCAGGTACCTTTTCACTTAGTTTTACCAAACAAAGCATAAACTGAGTTGAAATGATTTCTTGATATTATATTATATATTTTCATTTCACTTATCAATCATTTTTCTTTTGTAATACATATTACGATTACCGGATCGCTCCAAAATTAAATCTAGACCAATGAAGAGTTAATGAAATGGGCCTCTCATTCAGGAGTAAACCGGTTTGGACTTTGGCACTTTGTGCGTTGGCTTGTACGATACTTTCCTTAGCAGTTTACTTGCCCAACAATAATAATGTTATGTTTAGCTTGAAAAGAAATAGAGTAATAGTTTTTCCAACTTTATTTATAAAAACCTCTAATAAGAATAAGTCATGAAGTCATAACCCACAAGTCTAAGTTTTAATGTTTGGTTTGATATAAGATTAAGAATAAAAATTGTCCCATGAATCATACAACAAAATGGCTATAACTTGAAGAGGGTGGACCCATAAGTGTAATACTAATAGATACAACTATCATGCATGAACATCTTTACTAACTTTTCTATCATGCATGAGGGGTGCTCTTAAAATGCGTCCAACCTTTGCATGTGCTTTAAGGTGAGAGTCGTTATTATGCAATTGAGGCCACACCCATCAAATATTCGACACCAAATGGCTCTTCCAAACATGGGTCGTCTTGTCTAATATCATCAAGGTTTATTCACAATATTATTAGATTTGGTATCATTTTAATCTTTGGAGATTACAAAGGTCGGTCTCACGAAAAGACTGGTCTAATCCTGTAAAGTTAAGGGCATGTTCAAGCTTATTGCGACATATAGAACTTGTGTTTAGTTACTCTCTCGCGTAATTGGATTTCCTTTTCATGGGTCTAAACTCGAAAGTGATTTTTTTTACTTTAAATATAGGCCTTGTATTTATTTTGTAAGGATTTTGGCAATTAAAATCATATTAAATTAAAAGGAATGAAATAATCCAATTTGTTGTGTTAAATTGAGCTTATGGAATTATTTTTTTTATCTCTCTATAGATATATTCATTTGTATATTTTTTATGCCAAGAAGTTTTGATGTAAAAACATTATATTCTAAAGAAAAATAACAAAAGGCGTGAGGGAAAAATTTGACACATATCTTGAATCGGATTTGAAACAAACAATTAAAATAAATTGATAATACAATGACCATGGAAGCTAATTTCTAGATCGGCCATGCATGTAACACCCGTAATCTTAGCCGTCGTAATTTAATAATATTATATTAATATTAGTCAGCTTAATTTTCGATTTAGATTAGAACTTATCTTTCCGTGTCTAATCTAGCAAATCCGAGTGCATAATCGGACTCTACTCGGAATTTCGTGTGAGTAGGCCTTACGTTACAATTTTGGGCCTATGAATCCCTTCAACCCACCTAAAAGACCAACCCATACTCACATTTTTCCACTCAAAATCTCAGCACACTATTCATCATCTTCATCCTCACAAAAACACAAAACCCTAACATCCCTCACCATTGTTGAACTCCAAAACCTTTCCACACGAATCCTACCATATTTCACTCAATTCTTACCCAAATTCTTTAATTCTTGGCTAGTTCTTCTTCTTTTCTTCTTCTCTTTCTATTAAGGTAATAAAAATCCCGTCTTTGCCACTTTCGTTTTCTCATCTTTTTCTCAAGGTGAAATAGTCATCTTTTTATATAGATTTGTAGGAGGAGACCTTCAAGATCCCGACAAGGACTACTATCTAGTGGAGGAAGAGCTAGAAGACGAGTGAAGACGCAAAAAGGTAACGATGAAGAGTTACTCGATATCAATATGTGTTTTTAAGTGTTAATTATAGTTGTATTTAGTGAAAGATGAAATCTTTGCCTTAATTTCACATATGTGTTTAGTTGTTCATTCATGTGTATGAATTCACTTCATATGCTTATCTTTCACTAATCTTACGCTAAGTTACATTTACCTTGTTAATTATGTCTACTTATCATTCTTGAACTTGAGTTGAGCAATTAATGTGCTTTAATTGGTCTTGTCTAATGATTGGATATGTTTAGAATGCATTAAACGTGGTTTGTTGTTGATAAATGTGTTGGAATTAAATGGGTATCGAAGGATTTAAAGTTTTGGTTGTTGTTAAAGTTGTTTTTCGAGTATGTGAGTCCCAGCCGGCCCACCGGCCGCTGGTCACCCCAATCGGCTAGGAACCCCCTGATGTGAAATTGAACAATTTGGTGATTTTGGTGAAGTATGAATCCCAGCCGGCCCACCGGCCGCCGGTCCCCTCAACCGCCTGGGCACACCTGTATGTTTGGTCGATATTTTAATAGGATGCGTGTCTCAGCCGGCCACCCGGTAGCCGGTCTCACCGGCTGATACTTCCCCTCTTCCCCTTTTCTACATTTTTCTTAATTTGGCCTATGACCCTAGCCGGGTAGCCGGCACCCGGTCACATCCACCGGCTGGGAGTCTCCTGTAAATTTGTTATGATTGTAAGTGTTGGCGTGGTGTCAGCCGGCAGCCGGTCCACCTGACCGCCTGACACCCCCTGTAACCTTTTCTAATTTCTTCTCCAATTGTCTTCACATGTAATAGTTTGTATGGTTTGTTTATCTTATAAACTTACGTAACAACATTAAATATTCACGTTTAGAATATATGATATCTCACATGTTTTGATCACATGTTTTGTGACGGTTTTTGATACGTTCTCTCTAGAGTCGGTCTTACCTTATGTATTGATATGAGCACTACTCGTTGAGTGCTTTGAACTCTCATTTCCCGGCTACACCCTTATCCTCGCTAGACTGGAATGTCGGAGCGATGAGGTGTATCCTTGATGCTTGTATGCATGTTTTAGTGGAGATATGACGACGTTTTTAGGAGGTGAACGCAATGCGTTGATCGACCCGGCCGTCAAGTGTTGTATCCTTGCGAGGTGGTGTCATTGCATGTAGCGTACTAGCTTGACTTTTGACTATAGATCTCTTTCCGCCTCTTTCGTGTGGTTTAGCCAAATTTGGGGTACTCGACGTCCTTTGTGTTGATCAAGTCTTGGATGTGGCACGTCATACCACATGTCGAATCGGAAAACGTCTTATCCCGAGAGTTTGGCTAGGTTTAGACTATGACCATATTATTATTGTCGTCCTACCGAGAGGATTAGAGTCTTGTGTGTGCGAAATGTCTCATCGCACCTGTACATTCCAGGAATTGACTGTTTCCTGCATCCCCTATACGCGTTAAAACGACCAAAAACCTGCAAATAACATAAATTTTCCAACAGTTACGCGTCCAACAAAGTTACTAATGTAACACAAAAACCATTTATGAGCAAAGTTTTGATTTTATATCATAAAAGTAAAGTCTTACAAATAAAAGGTTTTAAGTTCAAAATAACTAACTAATCACTAAATCACACGGAGTGAATGGAGGGAAATGGGTGAATGGGTGGGGCCTAGCATTATCGCCGCCATCATCATCAAAGTCGTCTCGACCCTGGTTAGGACCTCTAGTTCTTCAGCTGTGAATAGAATTTCTTGCAACCTGACTCAAGTACTTTTCTATAGCTGCAATTCGTCGAGCTTGCTCGTCGCGCTCTTGCCTAAGTGCCGCATTCTCCTTTGACAGCTTAGTAGCCAAACTTTGGGTGTACTGAGTCGGGGCTGAGGTAGCAACAAAGTGCCTATGATGGTCAAACAAATAATCCGCCGCTGGTCCAATCCGTAGCATCTTCCTTTCTCGTCAAATCCAGTCTCCTCATATATAATAGATCTCATTATCGTCGATGTTTTCGACTCCTTGACTTTGAAGCTCAGACTTCTTTGACATGATCTTATTCTGCATCACAAACAAGCTCAGAATTAGTAATTGTCATTTAAATAGTTAATGTAATTAAATATAAATGACAAACATAAATTAATTAGCGAAATAATGCATAACTTACACAGAGTTCAGCTGGTTTTTTGATAACCATCCACGAATCTTGTGCTTCTTTGTCTTCTCTAAGACTTGCACGACATTTAGGATATCAGATGAATTTTTCCCGACCTACAATTTAAATACTTGTTAGTATAACACACACACACACACACACACACACACACACACACATATATATATATGTAAGAATTAAATTATAATTAGATAAATAAATAAAAAATGAAATAAGATATTTACCATTTCGTCCATGATTCTCAAGGTGTTTTTTCTACCCATAATGTGAGTAGGCAACGCCTTTCCCTTCTCTTCACATCCCGACCTACGATTAGCCGAGGCTGAGTCAGATCTCGCAACGAAAGAAGGATCTTCGACGGGCCTATTCTTAAGCTTTCTAAATAAGTCCAAAGGAATCCACTTCGGCCTGTGCTCCTCGTCTTTCTGCGAGACTCGGTAGATCATATGACGTAAACGGGTCTTCATGGCATATTCCCAAGCTTTCCTTACCATATCTGTATGGCAAGGATCGAAAGAAACCCTTTGCTGTCATGATTAAAAACATAAAGTTAGGAAAATATTAAATAAATAAATAAAAAAAAAATAAAAAAATCAATAGCAGAGATAAAATGAGAAAAACAAATTTAAATAGATATAATTATAATATTTTAAATAATTATACCTCAAACCAGTTCCACCAAGACGACCGCAAAGTATTTGACGCCTCTTTCCAGTTTGGCGCGTGTTCCTTGTGCCCGCAGGTTATGGTCTCCGATATCAAATGATAAGTGTTAATTTGTGTGATTTTATCCCCTCATTTTAGCTCGATTTGATATGGTTTATCCACTTTAAGAAGTGGTTTTATGAGCTAATCTCTCCTTTGCAGTATTTCTCGTGCTTTAGTGTCATTTGTAGGAATTGAGTCGTTTCTACTTCAAATCCCGTCATTTGAAGGAAATATGAGCAAGGAGAAGCTAATAAGGACGATTACGTGAGGTTAAGATGGCATGATATAAAGATATAGAGGTTCCGAGTCAAAGGGAACAAGTTTCAAGTCATTCCGAGCTCATATGCACAAGTTGCGACGGTTTTGCTATTCGTCGACGAAAGTCGTCTCAAAGCTCATGCTCCGACCCTTAACCCTTGGGGACATGATCAAGCTCAAATAGGGGAGGAAATGAGGCCCAAGAGGTGTTAGTTACGTCCCCGTTCGAATCTAAAGTCGATGGAGTCAAGGTAGATCAAGTCACGTACCAAGGGAAGATCAAACGAAAGTCAAAGTTCTGAACAGACCAAAACCCCGATCGGGGTTCCAAAAACCCGATCGGGTTTATTAGGTTCTACGCATAGTTGCTTCGTCTTCCTAATTTTTGTCCTATATGTTGAATGTTTAGCCCCTTGCCCACGAAACTAAGCCTATATAAAGGATGTCCAGCCACAACTCTACACACAACCCTAGATTAGAATTAGAAAACCCTAGCCTCCATTTTACATTTTTAGCGTCTTTAGTTTAGTTTTTTCTTTCTTTCTCCATTTTGTAGTTTTAGTTTTAGATCTAGTTTTCTCTAGTCTAGTTTAGTTCTAAGTTTCCTTCAATTGTAATTGTTCTACTTGTAATGGAATTCTAGTTTCCGGGTTTGCATTTTCCTATTCAAGTTCCTATTCCATTTCAATCTTTGCTCATCCTTTCCGGTAATCCTTATTCTTGTTTTTACATTATAGTTTCATTTTCTTTTAGTATTTCCTTTATCATGTTTACCATTCTTAGTTTTATAATCTTAGTTTCCCTTTCATTGTTAATCATGCATAAGTAATCTTTGTTCTAGGGGAAGGGTTAACATGTCTAATTAATTTATAAGTATAAATTGATTCCGGGTAGAATTGTTTTAGTTGTCTCTATTTCTTGTTTGATTCTCATGATAAACTTTGATTTAAGGCCTTAATCAATTGTTTATACTTGTCAATTTCCGTCTCAAGGGCGAGAGTCGAGATGAAAATTAAAGGACTGGCAAGAATAGTTTAATGACCTAGCAAGGCTGAAAAGACGTTAGGACCCGTTAAAAAGTCGGTATGAATCCGAAAGGAATATACCATTTAAAGACTTGGACAACTATGATTTTTCTAAACCCGTAATCAACTTTGCTTTTAAATTGATTAGCATGTGAACCTCGATCCCTAGATCCTTTTCTTTATTGTATTGTTATCATTTTTATTATAGCATTTATTAATTAGTGACAAACATTTGCCAATCGTACAAGATAGAGTTCTAACCATAACTATTCACAAGTATCTCCCGTCTCCCCGAGATCGACCCCTTACTTCCCTAATTACATTAATTTGTTGTTAGCCTAGTTTGGGTTATTTATCTTTGATTAGGGTATGCGACAACCCTGTCAAATTTTGGCGCCGTTGCCGGGGAGCACGGTTTTGTTTATTTGTGATTAGTAGAGTTTTACCTTGTCTTTTTCTTTTTTTTTCTTTTCTTTTGTCTCGAGGAACACTTGTTCCTTGAGATTTTTCTCACCTTTTCCTTGTAGTATAGTGACTCTTTTCAGGTAATAGGAATATTTTCTTTCAAAGGGATTGCTTTATTTTCTCTCAATGACTATCTATTTCCAACCTCCACAATGCGAGAATGAGCCTTTCCATGAATATCTCGACCGATTTTATAGCTATTATAACCATATTATCTCTCTTGGGTATACCATTGATGAGACCTATATGAGACATGCCGTGCTTCATGGAATGCTCATTGAGTGTCGTAGCCTGGCTATGCAATTGAGTGGTGGAAGTCTTTATCAGAAGAGAGGAGAGGAACTTTGGATTTTCTTGAACTTTATGGCATCCCAATCTTGGGAAGAAACGCACCGACGGTTGAAAATCCAAGAGCAACTCAATGAAATCATGGCTCAAGTTCAAATGCTCAAAGGGCAAAAGGAAGAACCCGCGTATAAAAGAAGTAAGCCAATCAATTTTCCTTATGCCTTTTCAGCCCCCCCATGTGAGTCTTATTTCTCCTATGCTTTTTCATGCCCCCTATGTGAGTCTAATTCTCCCCAATCATATGAATTAATAGATGACGATGATGATGGTCCAACCTTTTCTATTGAAAGTCACTCTAGTGTCGTTCCATTTGACAATTTTGAGACCCCCATTATTGATATTGACCATATGGTAGTCGAGACTTTAGACAAGGATGTTGTTAAGCCCATTTGTGACTCCAATGGAGAGTCGTCGATCGAGTCATCAGATTTCTTTGAAAATCCCTTCGCTAAGGATATTCCAGATTTATTTGAAAATGATACTGGGTTTTGTGAACCTAGCCTTGAAATTAAGTGGGATCAACCACCCATTTTTGATTCCCACTCCTTTGATTCACCCTACCCCCAATTAGAGTCCACTAATGATATTTTGGGAACTAATTGTTTGTTCCATGATCTTAAACATTTCACTCCATCTCTCACTGACGAGTGGAGCAGTTCAGTGGTCATCTATGAAGTTTGTCATGCGCACAATGATAAGATATATCAATTCTTACCTTCAATATTTCATGCCTATATCTTGTCAATAGCTTACATATGTTTTGTATAGCTTATGCACAAGTATATGATCGACTTCTAAGGGCATTGGCATGATTTTTAAGGCACAAAGAATGATTTTCATTAATAAAGAGTCTAGCAAGACATTTAAATAAAGCTTCGCGGGAGGCAACCCGTGTTTTATTATATTTTTGTTATGAAATAAATTATTTTTGTTGGACAATTTAATAATGTTAATTTTTAAATAATTCATTTGGTTTTGGTTCTAATAGCTTTGACAATAAGACAATAATTTTATCTAGTATTGTAGTAGCTTGTTCATCACAGGTACTTTGGTGCTTGGGTTGTACTTTGCCCCCGTTTTCAAGCTAGCTTGGGGGAGCTGCTGCACGGTTGTATGTTTTCTTTTCTTTCTTTACCATTTTGTTGAGTCGTCCCCCATTCCTTTGTTGGTTATGTTGTCCTTCTTTGTGTTTTCTGCACTTAAACCCGTTTCGCACATTGAGGACAATGTGTTATTCTAGCTTGGGGGAGGGATTTAGTTTGTGTCGTTGTTTATTTAGTCTAGTTGTTTATTGAATTTGAAAAATTTGAAAAATCCAAAAAAATCAAAAAATTAAAATTTTTTTTAATAAAAGTTGTGTGTTTTGTCCACCCAATTGTGTTGTGCATAATGTCATTCCTCAATGCATTTCCCTTATTGTAGCTTTTTAGCCAATGTTTCACGCTTTTGACGGGATTTTGCATACATGGGGATGTCTTGTACACAGTGGGTGAGGGATTGATTTTAGACTTATTAGGCTTGATCTTGACTTTGGCAAACTACATATACGGTAAGGTAGAGCCTCCAGTGATCGGTACATCTATACCCGATCCCAATTAGGTGTGTGTAGTTTCTCCTTATGATTTGCGTCACATCAAAAACGCACAAGTATGGTTTTCATTCCATTTCTAGTGAGCATTACATTCATGATTTAAAAAGCATTTGAAGCCATTCACTTTGAATCCATTGCCTAAATTTAGCCCCTTTTCACATTGTTTCACATTTCATTAGCTACATGTAAAAATATTGCCTACCTTGTTAAGTTAGTAGCTATACCGTTTGTGTTTGGGTGCTCATTTGGGATATTGTTCAAGTTATGTCAAAGTGATCTTGATTGGACGGAATTACTGATTGCCGTGCCGAAGAAAAAGAAAAAGAAAAAAAAAAGAGTTCAAAGAAAAAAAAAAGAATGAGAAAAAAAAATGAAAAGAAAAAGAAATGAAAAAAAAATGATGTTGAATATGAAAGAATGAAAAGAAAGAAAGAAGCATGTATTGAAAAGAAAAAAAAATGGTTTATGAAAAGAAGAAGAAGTTGTGAGTGTTATTTCCATGATCCGAAATTCAAAAAGTTGGGAAATTCACTCTTGTGTTGCCATGAGTATAAGCCAATTTGCTATTTTTGGCTTAGTTTTATTTTCTTGGGAATGGTTCCGAGTTTTGATTGAGCATCCTTGCATAATTGGTATGTTGCTAGCTTGACCTTAGCTCCACATTACCATAATTCATTTGTCCACTTTGTTACCCATCTCCCATAGCCTTCTTCTTGCTTTTGGCTTCTTTCTATGCTTTTCATGATTGTTTTGACTTGTAGTTTTGGAATGTTTACCATATTAGATTGCGGGCGCATTCTCATGAGTCGTAGATAGGAGAGTGCCACTCAAATATAAAATAATATTTCCTTGATTTATATAAAAATTTGAGTGTTGAGTGCACCGTGAGAATCCATTGTCAAAAGATCATGCAAGAGCCGAAAAGTCTATTTGATGTTCCTTATGCTGCGCCGTTATGTAAATCTCAACCATGTTTTGCATTTTCCTTATGCCCACGTTGTTTCGGGATGTGTTTCATTGTGCTCTATAAGCTACTTGATGGGATTTGCATTTGCTTGGATTGATTGTTGCTCGTCGCCCTTGTCCTTGTCATGTTTGTTATTGTATGCTTGCTTGAGGATAAGCAAGAGTTTAGCTTAAGGGAATTTGATAAGTGTTAATTTGTATGATTTTATCCCCTCATTTTAGCTCGATTTGATATGGTTTATCCACTTTAAGAAGTGGTTTTATGAGCTAATCTCTCCTTTGCAGTATTTCTCGTGCTTTAATGTCATTTGTAGGAATTGAGTCGTTTCTACTTCAAATCCCGTCATTTGAAGGAAATATGAGCAAGGAGAAGCTAAGAAGGACGATTACGTGAGGTTAAGATGGCATGCTATAAAGATCTAGAGGTTCCGAGTCAAAGGGAACAAGTTTCAAGTCATTCCGAGCTCATATGCACAAGTTGCGACGGTTTTGCTATTCGTCGACGAAAGTCGTCTCAAACCTCATGCTCCGACCCTTAACCCTTGGGGACATGATCAAGCTCAAATAGGGGAGGAAATGAGGCCCAAGAGGTGTTAGTTACGTCCCCGTTCGAATCTAAAGTCAATGGAATCAAGGTAGATCAAGTCACGTACCAAGGGAAGATCAAACGAAAGTCAAAGTTCAAAACAGACCAAAACCCCGATCGGGGTTCCAAAAACCCGATCGGGTTTATTAGGTTCTACGCATAGTTGCTTCGTCTTCCTAATTTTTGTCCTATATGTTGAATGTTTAGCCCCTTGCCCACGAAACCTACGCCTATATAAAGGATGTCCAGCCACAACTCTACACACAACCCTAGATTAGAATTAGAAAACCCTAGCCTCCATTTTACATTTTTAGCGTCTTTAGTTTAGTTTTTTCTTTCTTTCTCCATTTTGTAGTTTTAGTTTTAGATCTAGTTTTCTCTAGTCTAATTTAGTTCTAAGTTTTCTTTAATTGTAATTGTTCTACTTGTAATTGGAATTCTAGTTTCCGAGTTTGCATTTTCCTATTCAAGTTCCTATTCCATTTCAATCTTTGCTCATCCTTTCCGGTAATCCTTATTCTTGTTTTTACATTATAGTTTCATTTTCTTTTAGTATTTCCTTTATCATGTTTACCATTCTTAGTTTTATAATCTTAGTTTCCCTTTCATTGTTAATCATGCATAAGTAATCTTTGTTCTAGGGGAAGGGTTAACATGTCTAATTAATTTATAAGTATAAATTATTCCGGGTAGAATTGTTTTAGTTGTCTCTATTTCTTGTTTGATTCTCATGATAAACTTTGATTTAAGGCCTTAATCAATTGTTTATACTTGTCAATTTCCGTCTCAAGGGCGAGAGTCGAGATGAAAATTAAAGGACTGGCAAGAATAGTTTAATGACCTAGCAAGGCTGAAAAGACGTTAGGACCCGTTAAAATGTCGGTATGAATCCGAAAGGAATATACGATTTAAAGACTTGGACAACTATGATTTTTCTAAACCCGTAATCAACTTTGCTTTTAAATTGATTAGCATGTGAACCCCGATCCCTAGATCCTTTTCTTAGTTAGTGACAAACATTTGCCAATCGTACAAGATAGGGTTCTAACCATAACTATTCACAAGTATCTCCCGTCTCCCCGAGATCGACCCCTTACTTCCCTAATTACATTAATTTGTTGTTAGCCTAGTTTGGGTTATTTATCTTTGATTAGGGTATGCGACAACCCTGTCATCAGTTTAACCACATCTGAGTCACTGAACCTGAAATTAGTTATCATAGTTAAATACATTATATATGAATATTATGATATTTTAGATAATCATAATTATAATTAAACAATTAAAGTAAAAGTGAACTAGCCTTACCAGACACCTGTTTACTCATCCGGATCGAGGCGGACTCTGCGAGTAGTAGTATCCACTTGTGTCGTTTGCACGTTCCCGTCATTGACTTCTTCATTCTCATCCTCTTGCACTCTGTTTCCTATATTATTACAACTACCTATTCATCGTCTGCCCGCCATATAGAGAAAAACTAAAGTATTCAAAGTTGTCATGAATTAACAAACATGTACAATTAAATAACAAGAAACAATATATTCTTATTAATGAATAATAAAAACAACTGTCAACAGCTAAAATGAAATTGCTTTGCAAACGCCCATACATTTACAAAAAGTAGTTTCAACTAATATAAGAATTAGAAATAATCTTATTCATCATCACTACTTGAATTTTGGTTTTCGGAAATGTTGTATTTAAAAAGAGAGTCTAAAATCTTCTTCTTTCTCTTTATCTTCCTCTTTATCTTCTGCTCCGTCTTCCTTCCGCTTCTCCTCATCCTCCTTCTCCTCCTCTTCTACCTTCTCCTCATTATTGTCCTCTACTTGCGTTTCTTCTGTCTCCTCCTCTATAAATTCGTTATCTTCTGGCACTTCAATAATTGATAGTAGTGTCTCACTACTAATAACATCTTCTTGAAACACAGATTCGACAATAGGAGCATCAACATGCGATCTCACTACTAATTTGATTAATGTTGTCGCGCAACGCATCCTGCACCATATCCCTATAAGGATTGTCAGACCTCTCCTCAACGGGAAAATTCTCACCATGGCACACCCAATCATAATAGTCATCGCAAAAGCCCCAAAGCCCTAGGTGTTTTCGTACTTCTTGTTCGGCTAAAAATTTTCTATTTCTACACTTTACACACGGGCACCTAATTTCTTTACATCTACCGTAATCTTCTTGTTTCTAAACATAATTAATGAATTCATTAACGCGCATTACAAACTCTTGCCTTAATTTTTTATTACAATCCAATCTTTCATACATCCACGCCCGTTGTACTATTTTCATTTCAAATCTACATACACGTTTATAATTATTACTATCGACTTAAATAAATATTCAAAACAATAACAACAAGAACTAAAAGTGTACTAATAGCAACAACAACAACAACAACAACAACAACAACTATCTAACATCTTCAACCTGCAAAAAAAAACAATATTTCGAGCTCATGGGGTCCTTATCTCTCCAACCTAAACCCATCTTTGAATCATTCATACCATTAGTAAATACTAATCATTTAATTAATTGTTATGAGACAAAAATTCGGCAGCAGTTCCCTACAGTTCTCCAAATACACAATGTTGAATGACTTGTCACTCGACATATGTATTCAGAGAACATTAAAGGAACTGTCAACCAAAATTAATCGTCAAATAACAATTAAAAAAATAATTAGTATTTACCACATAAATGACATGAAAGATTCAAAGACAGTCCCAAAACGAGGACTATTAAAGAATTACACCTAATGTATAATTCTTGAACGGGTACTAGGTCTATCATATATGAACAACACAATTAATCAATAATAATGCAAACTTAAACATAAAAATAAACACAATTATAGTAACATAAACTATACTAATTATAGTATCATAAACTATACTAACATAAACTATACTAGCATAAACTATACTAATTATAAACTATACTAATTATAGTATCATAAACTATATTAAAAATGGTAATTTGATCACCCAATGGGACTATTGTCCACATGTCATCCACCAAGTACCACCACAAATGGTCATCTACCATTTCCTTATAATTGTGCCAAAAGAAAAAGTAAACAAATGACCGTGACGGAGGGAGTAATAATTATACTATATTAATAATTATAACAATTTAAAGGAGGGAGGGAAAGATGGGGTGGGGCCAGTGTAGCAAGTGAAAGTCCATAGACCTTAATTAGACTCCTCTAATTAGTTGCTAAATTACTTGTTAATTTAGTATTTAATGATCTATGTAACATGCATGCAAATATAAAGACATTTATATAAGAGAAGAAATTTCCTCACATTGATATGGAAAATATAAGGGCACAACAAGAACTCCTTCTTGTTGTTCTTGAGCTAATAATATGGATGAATACAAATAATCCCCAAAGTAGAAGATCTCCTCTAAGTTGCACCAAGATTAACCCAAATAATCTACCCTTATTATTAACTAGATAATAAGATAGATATTATTCTACTAATATTATGACTATATTACTACACTAGTAATACTTAGTAAATATTAGTGTTTGAGAGTTTTAGTAAGAATATGAGGTTTTGAGAGAAGTAAGAATACAAAGCACAAAATGAAGTGATCATAAAATGAACACAAAATGTTCATTTTATAAGCCATGAGGCCGGACCATGTAGTCCAAATAAGACTCTTATTTTGTTCATTTGATCACATGCATTAGAGTGGAGTGTTGTAGAACAAGTGATGATTGTTTACTACTTGTTATGTCACTTTCATAAAGTAACTAAAGAGTAAAAATAAGAACAAAATCATCACCATTCTAACTACCAGCCAACCGGCCAAAATGGCCTTAGTTTGTGATAAGGTTAAAGTCGCGTCTCCTTAATCAAAGTAAACCTAAGTCACAACTAACTAATAGTCAGCGGTAAGCAAGGTATCGAATCCACAGGGAGGCGGTAGTATTCTAATCTGTTAAACTAGGTTTGTCTCTAAGTAACAATTCGGGGTTTGAGATTTGAGTTCTAAACTAAAAGCAATCAACAATAACAATAAATAATAACAATAACAATAATAACAATAATAATAACAACTAATAATAAGCAATAACTAATAATAAGCAATAACTAACTAATAAGGTTGAAAACAATGAGATTAAAAGTCTAGGGTCTCAGGTTCACTAGGATTATTGTTCAGGGGTAGGGATAAAATCAACTATCATGCAATAAAGTTATCTAAGGTCACAAGATCGGTCGATTCAATTATGCCCTTTAGATCTACAATTTAACATGCGATCGCTATCATTAAACGAGTTCTATTCAATTATCGTAGCTTATCTTAGTCTTAACCCGGTCGGTGTCAATCCTAATTTGCGAGACTAGTTAATTAATCCTGGCCAGTAATCAAACAACTAGAATTAAAACGATAATCAAACGATAACCATGCAATTGCAATTCAATCAATTAATCTACCCCTTCTAACAATCCTAGATCCCCTTTCAACCCCAGAAAGGAATTTAGCTACTCATAATAATATAAACAACAACAATAATAATTAAAGTAAACATGATTAACAACAATGAAAGGATGAACAAAGAATAATTAAGGAACAAGAAGACAATTAGATTGAATAACAAAGAAAGATTGAAGAATACCGAAAACAAGTTGAACTAAAGACAATCGTCTTTGATGAATCAAATCCAGCGGAAAAGTAAATTAAACTAAAGTTTCTGATTTAAACCCTAAAAGTATTCTAAAGCCTAAGAAAGTATGTCAAAGTATATCTAATTAAGAAAGACGAGCTTTCTTTTTATATTACAAAAGATCCTACTAATTAGGTTAAAATTAAGGAAAACTCGAAAAAGCGCCGAAATAAAGACTTGCTCGATCGAGCAAGGGCCTTCTGCTCGATCGAGCAAGCTCTGACCACGACTCGACCGAGCAAGGTTGGACTGCTCGATCGAGCAAACCTTCCTTTAGCTCGTTTTCTTCACTTTCCTTCATTTCTTCTCTTTTCTTCCTCGATTCTCGTGCCTAGCTTCTACGATCCAACTCCGCCATGCTCCATATCATCTCAAAAAGTTCCAAATGCATCCAATCTGCATTAAAACATAACAAAAACGGCAGAATCGATATTCTAGCTAAAATAGCATAGAATAAGCTAGGAAAGACGGTAAATCGAGTTAAATGTATCTAAGGGAGGCATAAAATATGTATATAAATGGTGATCATCAGTTTGGCCCATTTTGATTTTTGATATTTGTCTTACAAATACTTATTGATCATATGGTTAATTATCTTGTATAATTAAGTGTTAATTTGATCATATAACAATTATATGACTTAATTAAATAAATAATATGTACTTAACATTTTAAGTAATATTTTACCACTATATCAATATATAATGGGTCCCACAATGCTTAGTTAATTTATTTTACAACTCCTTGTAAATATAATTAACTAATTACCTCCATCTCAAAACCTCAACTAATTTAGTAATTTAACGATTAATTACTAAGTTAAATCTTATTTAATCGTATTAAAATAAGATATAAATTTATTAGTCAATTATCGCATAATTGAAAAATAAGCTTAATCGAATTTGAGTTCTTAACTCATTTTCTAATAATTAACTCTCGTACATATCGAATATATGTAATGTACTAATTAACTGTATCGTATACAAATAATTAGTTACTATTTGGATTTCATCCTTTAGGTTGACCGAAAGGGATCAGTTGATCACCGCCGTCAAACGACAATAACGTCAAACTCTAGTCAGCCAACCGTTATTGATTTACGTTAATCAACTGACTAATCATATATATAGTCAATAAATATCCCAATTATATTCCATAATAAGATTTATTATGTGGCGCATTTTTGTGGAGGACACCTACTCCAACAGCAAGGGGGCAGGGCGGTGGTGGCGCCGTCAGGGCGCCGGCAGGGAGGGCATGGGAAAAAGAGGAAAGGGGAATAAGGGAAAGAGAAGAAAGAAAGGAAAGGGGAAAAGGAGGAAAGGGGAAAAGGAGGAAAGGGGAGGGGGTAGGTGGCGCCGGCAAGGGGAGGGGGTGGGTGGCGCCTACAAGGGGAGAAGGTGGTGGCGCCGACAAGGGTAGATCTGAAAAAAGCCAATTTAAAGAAGAGGAAGAGAGAGAAAGAGGGGCGTACCTATAGGGTAGATCCGGTGGTGTAGGTGCGGCTCCGGTGGTCTGGGGTTGGGTTGGCGCCGGTGGTCTTGGGGGTGGCTCCGGTGAGATGGACGATTGGTGAAGATTTGGATTTTTATCAAAGGAAACACGGGGAGAGAGAAAGAGCGTTGTTCGGATATATCAACAAATCCTGCGACGAAATTTCCGTCGCAATATATATTAAAAATTCTTGCGACGGAATTTCCGTCGCAACGAAACTGCCACCTGTCTTTTTCACTTAGAATATCATAAGTCGATTATTTGAACTTGCGACGGAATTTCCGTCGCAAGTTTGCACTTCTGCGACGGACTTGCGACGGAAATTCCGTCGCAGACGTTCCCGCCATGTGAAATATCTAGGCGCCATGGCTGAAAACTATGCTACGGAATGTCCGTTGCAACTCCGTCGCAGGTTTGAATTTCCGTCGCAGGATCCGTCGCAATGTCTCTTTTGCTACGGTAATTATGTCCGTCGCAAATATTCCGTCGCTAATGAAGCATTTTCTTGTAGTGGTACACGTTGTGTGGTTGGATCTTTACTTGCTTTCTAGGTTAGTGTGTGAGCTAGCGGGCGTTGGCCTTTGACGATTCACCCCTTGACATTTTTAGCTAGTTCGCTAGACTTTATTTATGCTGTAACACCCGCAAATGTACCCTATTTTTATAGTAAAAATATTTTACGGATACTTTTCAGCGAAATTTAGTTTTTGTTTAGATTTAAATTTTCCGTGTCTAATTTAGAATTTCCGAGTTCGTATTTGGACTTTACGCGAGATTCCGAGTAAATTACGTCTTAAGACGTTATGGGCTTTTTCCATGAACTTTTCCACTTACTCCTTCATATACTCCCTCATAACCCTAACTCCCTCACATTCAATCTTCTTCTTCCTCACCAAGTAAACACCAAAACCCTAACCTCCATAATTGATCGATCTTGAAATCATCGTTACTTCTTCGTTACTCGCTCAAATTCACTCAAGTTCGTCTTATTATTTCCCTCTCATCGTCCTCTATCTTAATTGGTAATAAAATTACCGTCTTTCTCGCTTTTCAGTTTATCCGTCTCTCTCAAAAGTGAATTATATTCATCTTTTATTATCTAATTGTAGGTGGTGACCTCCAAGACCCCGACAAAGACTACTTCTTGATAGAAGAGGACATCGACGCGGATTGAAGACACGAAAAGGTAATGGTGAAGGGTTACTCGATATCATTTACGTGTTTTATGTGTTTTCTATGTTAGTAATCGTATTTAGAATAGGATTAGTAATCATAGGAATTGTGTTGTTGATAAATGTTTGTTGTTAGTTGATAATTGATAATGAGAATTGATGATTTATGGTGTTAGTTGATGTTGGATGTATGAGGTTTGGGTTGAAGAAAGTGATTTTCGTGTATAATATGCCCCAGCCGGCCGACCGGGAGCCGGTCAGCTGGGGAGAAGCTGTATATTATTTATGTTACGTAATATTTTGAGCATGAATTATGTCTCAGCCGGCCGACCGGCAGCCGGTCAGCCGACCGGCTGAGACACACCTGAATATGTCTTCATTTTCTCATATGACTATGGTCCCAGCCGAGTAGCCGGCAGCCGGTCCCTTTGACCGGCTGGGACACGCTGCATTTTCAGTTAAGTTTTCATATGATATATGATGCCAGCCGGGTAGCCGGTCCACCTGACCGGCTGGCACCCTGCTGTAATTCTATCTTATATTTTCTTAAATCTTAATTTATAATAGTTCGCATGGTTCGTTTATCGTATAAATTTACGTAATGGCTTCAAATATTAATGTTTCGAATATATGATATCCCATTCGCTCGTATTGCGTGTTTTGTGACGGTTTTTCGATATGTCCCACTTTGAGTCGGTTTTACACATGTTACGGTTTGAGCACTAATTTTCTATGTGCTTTGTACTCTCATTCCCTTGGCTACCTCTACGTTCGTAAGGCTGGAATGTCGGAACGAGTAGTGTATCCTTACTGCTTGATTGCATGTGTTAGTGGGCATATGATGACGTTGTTGGGAGGCGAACGCTTTGCGTTGATCGACCCAGCCGTCAAATATTGTATACTTGCGATGTCGTGTCATTGCATGTAGCATACCGCTTGTTATGAAGCTTGTGCTCTTTTCCGCCTCTTTCTTGAAGGTTGACCGAATTTGGGGTACTCGGCGTCTATGATTGACCGAGTCTTGGATGCGAAATGTTTATCGCATGTCGAATCGGAAAACGTTATTCCGAGAGTCTGGCCAGGTTTAGACTAGGACCGTATTATTATCGTCGTCCTACCGGGAGGAAATTAGTCTACATATACGAAATGTATTGAATCGTGTATGCGTTCAGGGCAATGTTTTATCCCGTGGATGCCATTTTAATCATACTTGCATGTACACGGTGCTAGTGCGTGTCATTTACCGTGAGAGATGTTGTCAACGTATTGTACGTTTGGATGGATGAATATATGATTGGTTATTTGTGATCTTTGGATGACTTGGCATGGTTTGTTTGTCGAGTCTCAATCTTATCAAACTTATGCCGCTAACGGTGAGATGCAAGCCCTAGTGAGTGTATGGTTGCCTAAGAGTGTCATCCCCGAGTCTATCTATCATATGATGGTTACGGTTTTGTACTTCATGTATCGATATTCTTATATATTGAATTGCCTATTTATCCTTCTCGTATTTCACATGTATATTCATATGTGCATGCTTCTATTTCGTATTACCGTTTATGTACTTTTAATGTGATATGACTGGGATCGGAGAACCCGGAGTTACTCCCCACTGACTGTGGCGTTCATGTTTTTCATGGATGAACAAGTTGCTTGATTGGATGGCTTTTTGCTTGTGGTATTTTGGGTTCGGGTGTGAGCTAGCGGGCGTTGGCCTGGATGAGTCACCTCTAGACGTTGTTTAGCTAGTTGCTAATAACTTTGATATTGGATAACATTTTGAGAGACCTCGTCTCTTTGTATTATATTCTATTTTAGTTTGTAATTATTTGACATTACTCGTATTTTCTATTTGCATGTAAAAAGTTTTAAAAACACCGTATTTTCCTCTATATAAATCACATGTTTGTTATGTTTTATTTTCGCAATCGCGAGGGTTGTCATATATGCTTTGACTACGTTTTGAGAGACTATGTCTCCTCGTAGTATTTTATACTTTGGTTTGTATTTATTTGACACTCCTCGTATTTTCCTCTTGGCACGTAAAAAGTTTCAAAAATATCGTATTTTTCGTTGTATAATCGCATGCTTGTTATGATTATTTCCGCTATCGCGAGGGTTGTCACAATGCATATCTATGTGGACCCATTTTTATAGATAGTTTTAACTGAGCCTCTTTTGCTCATATATTTATTATATAGCACTATTAGGAAAAATAATTTCAGAAAATAAGTTGTATCAAAACTTGACAATTAAACATTATTCAAAATGTATATATGTTCAGAAGATATTAGATGGGGATGTATATCGTTTTTACATGCATGCTTTTCATGTTATGTATTTAATACTACTAAATAACAGTAATTTGCAAGTCGTCGGACTATCAATGTCTCATGTCTGTACATTTATTGATTGGTTGGTGACTTGTTTTTGTACTACAACGGATCACCCTCATGACCAAGTATGCAATGTGGTTCTTTAGACCAAGTCCAGACACAACCATTAAATCCGGTTTATTGTTACCCAACACTAGGAAGCCTTGACCCACATAGGCAGGGTCCGTCCTGAATGTCAATTAACCACTTAACTAAGTCCGATATTCTTGTATAACTCGAATAATCTTATTTGTTGGTCGAATCTAGCCACGTTGCCATAAAAAAATATGATACAGATGGAGTATATAACACGTAGAGGTGGTAATCGGGTCAGTATGGTCGTATTACATCGGGTTTGGGTCATATCAGGTCAGCCTATCCTTTCAGGTTGATTTGGGCTCAGGTTGGTTGTCAAGTGATATATCAGGTCCGGTCAGGTTTGGGTCGGGTCGTTATTGGGTCCGGTTACTATATCGCTATATTTCAATATTTTATCATTAACCATTATTTGTTTTAGATACTGCATTATCAAGGCAAACATATCAATTTAAACAGTAAACCACTTTCATTTTGATCAATATTAACTATAAAAATTATCGGGTCATCAATTTGATCGGGTCAATGTCGGGTTCAGGTCACTGATAATCGGGGTGTGTCGGGACCCGGGTCATCATCGGATTGCAATATTCTCGGATTCTGTCGAATCAGGTAAGACTTGCCGGCTATGAATTCAAAGGTGAAATATGGAAGCATTTAATAAAGTAGTGATATAAAATATAAATGACCAATTGTTTACTCCGTATTGAAGTGGCAAGTAGTGATAAAATCCAGTGACTTGTTCTTGTTCTTGTTCAGCTGCTCATCCAAGACGTCTTTGTTAACATTTATGTTTAATTAGATGACCTTCACCTGCTAATTAATTTAATTATTTGATGAATTCATCGTAATGGTTGTTGGGGCTTGTTAGTTGTTACTCATGGACAATTCAAAGGCTTCATCCAAGCTTTCATTATTATGTAATACGGAGTAGTATACTAAGGAGTTATACGGGGTAGTACATATACATCCTATTTTTTTTCGTTTTTTACGCGGTAGAGTTGTAGTATTCGGTGTTATCGCGAAAGTAGCAATGTACCAACCCCGAGCCGATATAACTAAAATTTTCTTAATTTGCCTATTTTGTTATATGGTGATAGTAATAACGTGTAATAACGGATGGAATAATATTTGACACTACTACGGAATACAATAGATTGTCTATATAGTACTATAGATTTTCGTCATTTATCAAATTCCAAGTTTACCTAATTTCTCAAATTCCAAATTTTCTCATCCTATTGTTTGAGTCGTGGTGGCTATGAGTGCTTGTTTTTCACATAAGCAAATTTAACCTATTATTAAAGGCTAATTTGAAAAATAAATAGGATTTTGCAAATTGTTAGATGGAGTACAATTGTTCAATTTATATGATATAGAGTACTTTATATTCTCGTACATTTAGTTCTAATATAAGATGTAAGACGGTCTCTCAACATGTATGTATTTGACAGTAATTAATGTTTTTTTTTGTTCAAACAGTAATGTAATGTGAGATGGTCTTTCAAGACACTTATATTCTTTGTCATGAGCAATATTTATAATCTAAGGACATTTCTAAAGATAATATCCTTAATAATAATACATTTCATTATTCTCTAATATAATAATCCTAATATTCTCTAATAATTTATTTACTGCAGTAGGTTTTCATATCCGTTAAAAAAAAGAACACACTCGTATTATTTAGTCCGTATTAAAATAGTTATCATAATAATTTGTACGACTTATTGCACTTATCCAAGTTAACAGTTTTAATAGAAAAAGGTGTTGTTTGTTTAGATTTAGTTTTATACTATTATTATTCCACATATATACTGTAACATTATTATGTGGCAAAAAAATTGTGCACCACTCTATAATCTATGTACAAGCTATTGTAAACCTTTAGGAATTTATAATAGTATTGGATATGCAACAATTATTTATCGTTTTCCTTTTGTCTGAAGCTATTCATGGATGATGGCATATTCACCATTCAGATTTCAGAATGCATTTTTAGTGCATGTACATGTGCGGTGTGCCTTTCTTTTTTAGACTACTCCCTTTCATTTTTAGTGCATGTACATGTACATGTACATATATATATTTCTATTCTACTCTTAACTCCTGCACAGTTTTATTTTTTAAATAAGAAAATGTACATGATGGAAAACTGGGTCTTTAATCGTCACTTACGTGAGACTTTGTGTACCTTTTATTTGGTTAAGTCTGAGCTTGTTTGCAGTCGGAGAAAAATCCATCCGTAATGGCCAATGAGTTATGTCTGGTTTAACAACGCGAGTTTATACTAGTTATTTATAAAAGTATTCATGAATTAAAGACACATTTGCCTTTTTTAAGAACCAAGGTAGAATGGTAGATACCAGTGGCGGAGCCAGGATTTGAATTTAGGGGGGGCGAAAAATTTTAGGGGGGTGGGGGGCGAACGACTATTTTTATAAGGTACATTTAAGAAATTTTGAAAAATTTCGTTAAAAACTTCGAAAATTTCAACCGCCGGGGGGGCAAGCGCCCCCCCTAGCTCCACTACTGGTAGATACTATAAGGGCAATAGCAATGGAGATAAATAAGAAATTCCATATCTTATAAAGAACTTCTTACCCATTGTTCTACATATTAAAAAATTCCTTATATAAAATCGGTTTCTAAAGTAAGAAACTGGTTTTATGTTAGGAAAAGGGGGCTCACCTAGAAAGTATGAAATTTTTACCATTGAGAAAAATAAAAAAAGTTTAGCATGAAATTTCAACCATTGCTATTGCCCTAAATTATTTCAAAAAGTATTCAAGTAAAATATAAACCGACTAAACATGTAAAATCACCTTACACAACACTATTATCTTCTCTTCCGATAGATGATAGTTCATTAACATATCTCCTTATCCAAATTAATTCCTTTTTATAATGAATTAAATCATATGGAGTATATCTCCAATGATTCTATGTCAGCTATACGTCCAAAAGATTCCAAATTAATTTCATTAATTGATAAGTTGATAACTAACGTAGACTTGTCACATAATCACATATTCACATATAAATGCTTTTATTTTATTAAAAACTAACTTCATATACACCTAATAAATAAACGTTCATTTATTGCAAAAATATAAAATAAAAATATCGAGTGGGGTTACTAAATGGGATGATCGATATCTGCTGCCTGCTGGCATAGTCATTTCTTTCCAACACTCCTCTCCTTTATATATGGAGACCATTCAAAGTGGTCAGCAACTTAGAGCAACCACATATGCTTAAGTCTTTCCTCACTACTCCATTATTATTTCTTACAAATTCTTTAGCAATAATAATATTATTATTATTATTAATTACAATTTTTTTCCCTAATTATGGCACCAAAGATACACCCTCATTTGTTATCTGCTAATAATTCTATTAATTCATCTGAAGAAAGAGAGAAATACACAATTTGGTTAAAGTCCCTTGTGCTAAGTAGCAATGGTTGTACCATCTATGATTCTAATGGCAATCTTGCTTATCGTATCGATAATTACGACACCAAGTGTAGTAGCCAAGTTTATCTTATGGATCTTAAGGGAAACGTCTTATGCACTTTGCTAAGAAAGGTAACGCGTTATCAGATAATACTGAATTTCCGTTATTTCTTTATTGAACTTACAAGAAAAGTTGCAATTATTTTTACGTGTATCTAATCTTAGTTCAATTGTAATATTTTCAGAAGTTGAGAATAAATGAGCATTGGAATGGGTACATGTGTGACCAAGTAAAGAAAGTGAAGCCATGGTTTCAAGTTAAGAAAATAAGCAAAGTTTTGAGCAAGAAAAATAATGGATTTTCATGTCAAGTGGTTTTAGGAGGTGATAAATCTCAAACAACATCTTGCTTTAAAATCCAAGGTTGTCCTCGAAAATCCGAGTTCAATATTATTCGAGGTGACGGAGCTTTGGCTGCTGAAGTTAAGAGAAAACAATCGGTAGGAGGTGTAATGTTGGGAAATGATGTATTGAGCTTGGAAATGGTGTCTAACATGGATCATTCATTCATTATCTCCCTTGTTGTGGTTCATGGGTTGATATCTCATAAAATATGATTTGACTAAAATATTCGGAAAATGATTGAGATATATCGTGGTGAGAAAAAAGACAAAGCGATTACAGAAAGGAAATGAGAATGTGCTACCCGATGTCTATTTAGATTACAGGAAAATAGAAAATGGAAGTATAGGTTTCCTAACATTTTTTTTATAATTTGGCCTTAATGTAAAGTCGATGTGCATTTGATGACATTAAGGAGCACATTTTGTGCTCACATAGATGATCATGAGGGTGTTTTGCAAGCTTGTAAACCCAAGTTCTCTATATGAAGAGTGGAAATGTAAAGACATGAAATTTTGTTATAAGATTATACATATAATGCTCCAATTAACCATGTCAATTCTTTAGCTTACAACCTTAAATGAAGGTATGTTTCATGTATGGTACTCCATATGAATGATGTTACGACAAAATATATTAAGCTCTTACCCTTGAGCAAGTAATTTTGTTGTATCCTTTAATTTGAAGCTTAATTTGCTAAATCGAATAAAAACAATATTGATCTTGGGTAACAAGTATCATATGGAATTTCACAAACACACACGGTAAAGATGGCAACTTGGATTAAAATGATCTAAGACTCTATTCTTTTGGATTTGATTATAGTGTACTAGTTCACTTTTTCCTAATTAATTCAATTTAAATAATTTCAATTCGTAGGTCCATATTTACACTAGTAATTTTTTTAACCTAAACAACAAAGAAATCATTATTCTAAAAGTTCATGTCTAACTAGTACGGAGTAATATAATATATATGTGTAATCACCCTAAGCATATGAATCTAGGTTATTTCATAACTAAATTTTTTTGTCATAAAAAAAATGAAGCTATTTGAAATATTGATAAAGTTTTGAAGGGATGTGTTATTCTACTAAGTTTTATTGATTTGTATTATTGTTGTATATTTTTGGTATTTATAATACAATGGAAGTATATACAAAAATCACATCTTACAATAAATACGGATTTACATTTTAAATTGGGCTGCCTTTTTCTATAATTATTTTAGATCTCTATAATACAAGTTACCGAGTATTATGTCTTTGAGGGAAATATATAAGGGTCTTACTAATATAGTATACTTCTTTCACCCCACTTTTATTGTCCCATTTCCCTTTAAATTTTGTCTCATAATTATTGTCCACTATCTAATATTGCTCCCTATATAACTAACTACCACTATAAAATTAGGACCTCAACTTTTTTTTTTCATTTAAGGGGTAAAGTTGTTAATGCACCATCTTCCCTTAAATTCTCTCAAAATAGAAAGATGGATAATGAAAAGGAGGTGGAAAGAGTGTAATACTTTGTACATCCTGAATCCTAATATGTATAACATATATATACCAGCAAGATCTGTCGCAAATTTAAGATGGGTCAAACTCTCCTTATAAAAAGCAAGTAAAAGGCTCCACTTACCCCCTACTTATCCCTTATAAAGAATGCTAGATCCGTCTTAAATTTAGAATGAATCGCCCCTTCACAAATTTGTGAGCACATACACTAGACTCTCATATTTAAAAGTCAAAAGACCAATCAAAAGACAAAAGACCATAGGGCACATATGGTCACAGAAGAAAACCTTAATAAGAGTCCTATCATATAAAGACAATAAAGTTGAACTAATTTAGTATTATGACATTATATCTCTAATCATTTAAACTTCAATGCAAGTCTATCAAAGTCTAACGCCTTTCCACAATATCATAATAACATCATAGACTAACATCTACTAGCTTTACACCTCGTCGACCACCTACAACTTCATATTTCTATATACACAAAATTAACAAGTTAAGATTCGATAACTCGTACGTTAGGTTGGTAAAGGAAAACGCATGCTGAAGAGAAAAATCCTTATATAAATAATGAAATTAAAAAGTTTAACTAAATTTACGAGGTAAAATAATACGAGTATCTTATATTTTTTTTATAATATAAATGGAGGGAGTAATAATGTATAATGGCAAATAGAATTTGATCCATGATATGAGATTTTTAAGGTGAATTGTGGACCAATGTGTCCATAATTATGGAGATATAGCATGTGAATTGAAGGACCAAGTAAATGGACGGTGACCTCCTTTTTTGCATCACCACCAAATTAATGCCACATATCGAAAGTGATACTTCTAATTTTGTCAATGAGTATATGGATTTTGGCTTTATATTACTATACATGGAAATTTAATTCTCTTCCCTATTAAAGAGTATCACAAATTATTCATACACTACCATTTCCGAGTAAAATGCACATTATGTATTAGTTCACTCAAATGATTATTTTTGACTATTTGAGTGACTATGCCATGATTATATATACTTTTAGTTTTATTACATGGTTAATCAATCACTCATACGATTAATTAAGATAGTTTTTTTGGATTAAATATGTAGGTCACTATATTTATATTATAATCATTTAATTGATTAACCATGTGATTATACTATGCTTAAAATATATAAACATATTTAATCCAAAAAAAAATTTAAAGTTCAAATTATTTTTATCATTTTTATTATTTTTATTTGCTTTAAACAAAACTTTAGTAAGTTGACATGTTTCGGGTCTGGTAACGGGTTTGGCGGGTCCTGAATCTAAATGTGCGGGTTATTATCGGCTCGGTCATCTTCAGGTTTGGGTTGAACAAAACGGGTTATTTCAAACAGATTTCGGTCGATTTACGGGTTGGGTTACCTTTTGACAGCTCTATGCCTCCATCCATAAGAGAACTTCGCATTTAAGTGTTTTGCTAGAGATTGAAAAGTCTAAGGACAGGTGATGTCATGTGTAATTTTTTGCGGAAGCTCATGAATGAAACCACAATACGGAAGCATTCATGTTTTTTTTTTGACCGAAGTAAAGATAATGTAACTTACACGATACTAACCCGACTCTCTGAGACGGGATTTATTATTACATTATTTAAATAAGAAAGAACACTAAGACTATTAGGCAAAGGAGGTTTCTTGCAAGGACGATTGGAGGTAGCCAATTGAGCAAACGTTTCTTTTCTCTTCTTTGATAACTGAGCTTCAGGGAAGTACCTGCAACAAGACACACTTACACCACAAGGACGTAGGAATTTATGGGACAAAGACGGAAGCATTCATGTTGATATGCGGGATTAGTGTGTACAAATTATCTAATAAGGTAGTAGAGTAGGTAAAATTATCTACTTCCTCCCTAGCTCCGTCACAGTTAATAATTTACAATTATTGTATACACGATTATTAAGGTAAGAAGACAATTATAATTTTCTATTTATTAAAAATATTAAAAGCAACTTGAAATTAGCAGGGAAAAATCGTAATGGCCCCCATAGAGCTGGACATATGTGCGGGTTGGCCCGGCCCACACTGACCCACCCCGCCCCACCGGACCTCCCTTGCTTTCATTGGCTCGCTGCTCTAGCCCGCCCAACCCACTACCCCCAAGACGGGTCAGGCCCGGGCCCTCTCTTCCCCAGCCCACACTCCCTAACCCGTTCAGCCTACCCCGCCCGCATAAAACTAAGCCAACTTTGCCCAAATGGGCTGATTCAGGGCCACTGCTCCCTAGTCCGACCCGCCCCAGCCCGCAGTGTGGGCTCGGGCTCCCTTGTCCCCAGCACCGCCTGCTTCCGGCCCAGCCCGTGATGGCCCGACCCATTGTCCAGCTCGCCCCCCATCATAGGTTAATTTATTTACTAGGAAAGAAAGTGTAAATTATTAACTAAAACACCCAAAAAAGAAGAGTGTAAACTATTGACAATGATGGAGGAGGGAGTATTAGGTAAGAATTGAAATTTTTGGACATTGTTGATATCTATGTGCATTTTTTTTTTCTCTCTTTCATTTTTTAACAATTGCAATTGTCAAAAATTTATATTTAATGTAGAATATATAAATTTTAAGCCTTGAGAGCAGTGGTAGATCTAGGGGGGAAGGCAGTGGTGGATCTAGGGGCGGTTAGCAGGGGCGGTCGCTCTCCTTGGCGGATGAAAATTTTGAAGTTTGAGTTAAAATTTTCGAATTTTTTTAAAAATGTACCTTATAAAATTAGACGTTCGCCCCCCTAAAATATTTCGCCCCCCTAATTTCAAATCATGGCTCCGCCACTGCTTGAGAGCTACTTTCACCTTGGTCATTACATCATTTATCACAACCAAATTAGTCCATAATTCAAATCATAGTATAACTACTAAAACACAAATAGTTAGTAGATAATTGGATAATGAATAATTGTCCAAAACTTGACATCACCAAATATTTGTCCTAGGATCCTACACTCCTTAAAAGAGCAATATATTTTTACCGAATTTTGACAAGCTAAGGGCCAGGATGAAGTAGTAAAGGTACATAGATAGTGCCACTTTTATGTAACTATTATGACCCTAAAAAAGTTCACATAAACTAAACTTCAAGGGCCCTTTTGACGTGCCAAAAGCTAAACTTGTATACGTAATTTTTAGGCTGCTAGTGACAAGTTGACTTAACTTCTATATTAACTATAGTTTCACTTAAAACTTGCTAATTATATATGAATAATTTTACGATATTCATGAGCACTTAGATCAACTGGTTATAAGCTGTTCTAATTTAACTAGAGGTCTCATGTTAAAATTTATAAGGAAGATCTTTAATTACTGCCCTAATGATTCTACCCAACCCGAATCCAGAATAAACTTAATGGTCTACATAAAAATAAAAACGAACATTATTATGATGATGTATTTCAGATAGTGATTTCATCAGGCCATACTAAAGAATGTGTCAAATTGTACATTTTATAATATACTTTGTAGTACGTAATATATCAAGTTGTCTGGCTAACATATAATTTTAGCCATTGTACACTACACGTACCAATTAAGCTATTTTTATAGTTTGATCTGATCTGATTCTTCGAAATATTTTACGCTTATTTCAATTTTTCTTCATTTTCATTGGCGCTTTTTCGGATCCTTCTACATAATAGTATAATCTAAAAGTGACATTACACTTAACATTATGATAAACAAATAATAAAGCAGAAAAAGATGCAAAGTGAATAATCTGACTAGATGCATCACGCACATTATATTATGATTATGTTATTCATCAGTTTATGGGTTTAATCCAAATGCATAGAGTAGAATATTAGGTAAGCTAATAGAATATTCTAATAGTAGTTGTATACTTGTATATACATGATTACATGTGTAGAAAACACACTAAAGTGCATATATATATTCTCAATAAAGGTTCTATATTTGGCCAACTTGTTGACTATGTATTTTACTTCCAAATCAAAGCTAGTTAATCAATAGTAGAATGTGAAACGCATGCATGGATACTATTTCAGCAAGTTCCATGCATTTTCCTGTTTAAAGGGCAATGTAACTAGTCCATGTTATGGCCAAACAATAAAAATGTGTGCAAGAAGTTAGGGATTAGTCACATATTAGCATAAGAAAATTCTCAAATGACGAATAGTTGTTAGATTTTGTCCGATTAAAGGTCATAAAGTTCATACTAAATTATTCGGTAAATACTACATGCTGCAACGTATCTTATTCCATGATGAATGGTTGGGATGAACCGCCTGAATAGACGGTCTTCGGAATTAGATCTTCTAGTAGACATACAAACCGTAGAGATTGTAAACATAAATTATAGGATCTTGATTAAAGCAATAATTACTGAAAGGTACTTACGTGATGTAGTCAATAGATCTGATAACGAAATAACTTGAGAAAGATAAAAGATGAACCCTTATTGTTTTGCCTTCTCCTGCCTTCCTTATTCTCTAATTCACTTTCTTTATGTGTGTTTCTTAATATGAATGAATTAGGTTAAAGCCCAAACAGGCCGGTGTGCTTATATAGAGAGGTGGCAGGAGGGGCTTAATAGAATAAGTGGGCCTGACATGTTAATGGCATGTAAACATTAACCGTAATCCACTTAAACTAGGACTCCAATTAAAAACCCGAAACAATATATTTAACCATTATTTAATTAAGGTGACTTATATCAGTAATTAGGTCCACATAATAAAGAATTAAATAATAATTCTTACATTCTCCCACTTGGACCATATTACTGATTAAAACATAATGTCACGTTTAATTATAACATAAGGCGCGTAGACGGTTAAATGAACACATGATGGGTTTATCTTAATTACCCTGATTATCCCTGAACAACTGGTTGAGTCATGGCGGAGACACTACTATAAAAGAGAAGTGGTCCTTCCATGTACTACGGACCAATCACTTAGAATAACCAGTCTGTACAAGGAGCAAACATAATCCCAAAATAATGTCCTTGAGGAAAAAGACTAATTCTGTTAATTGTGCAACAATAATGTATACAATAAAAATAATACGATACAGAAAAGTGTTCGGAAATCATCATCATAATAAAACATAAATCGATTAATCAAAACATAAGTGTCATTATTACAAAGCACTAGCATGATCCAAACATAAACAAAAAGCCTTAATGATTATCCTCCAGACTCATATCAATAGCATTCTTCAAAAATGTCTTTGCAGGTAATCCCTTAGTTAAATGATCTGCTATATTAGCACTAGTCATAATGTACTCAATTGACACAGTGTTTTTCCGAACTTCCTCCATAACTGACAAGTATTTCATTTCCATGTGCTTTATTCCTTTAAAATACTTGTCATTCTTCGAAAAGAAGACAGCTGCGGTATTATCACAATAAATTCTCAACGGCTTTGCAACAGAGTTCGTAATGCTAAGCCCTGAGAGAAAAGTCCGCAACCATAAAGCTTGAAGAGTAGCCTCAAAGCACGCTACAAATTCAACTTCCATAGTGGATGAGGCAATAATTGTTTGTTTAGCACTTTTCCAGGAGATTGCTCCCCCAGGTAAAACAAACACATAACCAAAAGTGCTTTTCCTTGAGTCCACGCATCCTCCAAAATCTGAGTCAGCATATCCAAGAACCTCGAGCTGATCAGGATGTCTATAAGTGAGTATTTTGTCCCTTGTTCCCTTCAAGTACCTTAAAACCTTCTTAGCCGCACTCCAATGACCCATTCCAGGATTGGACTGATATCGACCCAACATACCTACTGCAAAACTTATGTCAGGTATTGTACAGACCTGCGCATACATTAAGCTTCCAACCAGAGATGCATAAGGAAAGTTTTTCATGGTATTTCGTTCTAGCTCAGTCTTAGGACACATACTTAAGCTGAACTTATCCCCTTTCTGAATAGGAACATCATTGGGATTACATTTTACCATGTTAAATCTTTCTAAAACTTTACTGATATAGGCTTTCTGAGACAACCCTAATGTCCTTTGTGATCTGTCTCGAGATATTTCCACCCCGATCACATAGGACGCCTCTCCCATATCTTTCATCTCAAAGTTGCTTGATAGGAAATCTTTAGTTTGACGTAATAGTCCCAAATCACTGCTTGCTATAAGTATGTCATCGACATATAGGACCAAAAATGCAAACTTACTCCCACTGATCTTCAGGTATATACACTGATCAACAGTGTTTTCTTGAAACCCAAAGGAGGTAATGGTATTATGGAACTTAATATACCATTGTCGAGAAGCTTGCTTAAGTCCATAAATGGACTTCTTTAATATACAGACCTTGTCCTCTTTGCCATCAATAGTGAAGCCTTCAGGCTGAGCCATGTAGACTTCTTCTTCCAAACTCCCATTCAAGAATGCCGTTTTCACATCCATTTGATGTAGCTCTAAATCAAAATGAGCTACAAAAGCTAAAATGATCCGTAATGAATCCTTCTTAGAAACTGGAGAGAAGGTTTCATTATAATCAATGCCTTCTTTCTGATTAAAGCCTTTAGCTACCAGTCTGGCTTTATGTCGTTCAATATTACCCGAGGAGTCGCGCTTGGTCTTAAAGACCCACTTGCAGCCGACAGCCTTATGACCTACTGGTAAATTGACCAACTCCCAGACCTCATTCTTAGCCATAGACTCCATCTCTTCTTTCATGGCATTAATCCATTTATCGGAATCATTACAATTCATAGCTTGTGAAAACGTAACCGGATCATTATCAATACTAATGTCAAATTCACATTGTTGTAGATATACAAAGTCATCTGAAGTAGTTGACTTTCTAGGTCTTGTGCACCTTCTTAATACTATTTCATTGGCTGTATCAACAACTTCAGTGGCAATGTTATCATTCGGGAGTGGAGGGTCATTAACGTTAGGTTCCACAATATTGACTGGGTCAACATTATCATTATGTGGAACTTCATTAATTGAAATTGGGGGCAAGGAAGCTGGAATTGCCACCCTAACTTCATTGACTATGACATCCCTTACCTGATCACTCCCACTAACTTCGCCATTCTCAAGGAATTTGGCATTTCCAGTTTCCACAATTCTTGTTCTGTGTGTAGGACAGTAAAACCTATACCCTTTAGACTTTTCTGGATAGCCGATAAAGAACTAACCCACTAATGGTTCTTTGATCGAGTTTCCTTTCATGTGGATTATAAATGCGTGCCTCTGCTGGGCATCCCCATACATGCAAATGTTGAAGACTCGGTTTCCACCCTTTTCACAGTTCAAATGGTGTCTTTGAAACTTCCTTACTGGGGACCCGGTTTTCAACATACACAGCAGTCATAAGGGCATGCATCCACAACCTCATCGGTAAGTTGGTATTACTCATCATTGTCCTCACAGCCTCTAATAGGGTTCGATTACGCCTCTCAGCTACACCATTCATCCATGGAGAACCAGGATTTGTGTACTGAGGGACAATACCCAAACTTTCAAGGAGTTTTGCAAAGGGACCAGGAGGTTGTCCTGATTCATCATATTTGCCATAATATTCACCACCTCTATCTGACCTTATGATTTTCACTTTCTTTCCCAATTGCCTTTCCACCTCCTTAATGTAAACCTTTAAAGCGTTTACTGATTGAGATTTTTCATGCAAAAGGTAAAGATAACAATAACGTGAATAATCATCGATAAAGGTGATGAAATATTTCTCTCCGCTCATGGAGGGAACATCAAATGGACCACAAATGTCTGTATGTATAATTTCTAATAGCGCAGTGCTTCTTGTGGACCCTTTCTTGGTGTGTTTGGTTTGCGTACCTTTAATGCATTCCATACACGTCCCAAAATCCGTAAAATCAAGAGAAGGTAACATATTGTTTTTAACCAATATGTTCATTCTTTCTCTTGAAATATGGGCCAAACGTTTATGCCACAAGAAGGAGGAACTTTCATTAGAGCCTGTATCTAGCCACCATGTATTAGAAGGAATTTCAACATAATTTGATTCGAAACATACTAAAGCCAAAGGCTTACCCTTCTTTTCGAACCAATTCTTACGCTTTATGCAGTCTTGCTGAAAGTGCCAAGATTTCTTACAGAAATAGCAACTTTCCTGCTTCTTAATTTCCTTCTTTATGCCAGATGCAGACGGTTTATCAGAAGGACTTGACTTAATGCCCTTTCTGTTTCTAAACTTACCTTTAGATTTCCCGCTTACATGATGCACATGAAGTGCCTGGGGCAAACCACCATTCTTACTTGAGGCATCAGCCTCATCTTTCTGTTTGATTCTTGCTGCTTCCTGAACCAGTTTATTGGTCAATTCATTAACACTCCAAATTTCTTTAACGGTGTTGTAATGAAGGTGAAAAGCATCAAACTTATCTGGCAGAGAGTTGATTATAAACTGGGCAAGGAACGGATCCTCAACTTTCATGCCCAGTTTTCCCAACTTAGCTGTCAGATTCGTCATATGCAGCACATGTTGCTGCATGGTGGTCACATTCTCATTATACTTAGCAGTGGTAAGTTCAGACATAAGTCTTCCAGCTACCGTTTTATCGGTAGTCTGAAAGCGTTCCTTAATGATTTCCATGTACTTACTGGCTGTAGTACAGCCTGTCTCCGAAATGGAGGACTTAATGTTTGGTGCAGTGGTAAGTCGTAAGAACTTTAAGCAAAGACTGTCAAGTTATTGAGAGAGCTTTGCAACGGTACTGCATTATGAACAATGCTCAGAACATTAGGCTTTGAGTTTATCACACAATAGCAATTATGACTAAGACTTGAGACTTAAATGAGTAACTCATAAACATTCATTAAGCAAGTGCAGTATCTGTGGACAACCTACGCATGCTTAATTACATAATCAAGTATACTCTCTTTAATGAGTGTTTCACTTTAATGTCAGGTTACCTGTGGGTAAAACCTTAATACAAGTTATTTCACCCCATTAGATGCTTAGTCGGATATTCACTGCATAATTTGAGTCCACTGTGGTGAACATCAACATAATGTGAATGCCCAATTTAATTACATTATGAGATCTGATCGCGTACGAGATGAAATCACTGTGGTGAATTTCAACTCGTCATAATGCGAAGGTCTCCTTTAATCGATACATAGGATATAATTAATCTTCAATAAGAATGTATGCTTAGTCGGATATTCACTGCATAATTTGAGTCCACTGTGGTGAACATCAACATAATGTGAATGCCCAATTACATTATGAGATCTGATCGCGTACGAGATAAAATCACTGTGGTGAATTTCAACTCGTCATAATGTGAAGGTCTCCTTTAATCGATACATAAGATATAATTAATCTTCAATAAGAATGTATGCTTAGTCGGATATTCACTACATAATTTGAGTCCACTGTGGTGAACATCAACATAATGTGAATGCCCAATTACATTATGAGATCTGATCGCGTACGAGATGAAATCACTGTGGTGAATTTCAACTCGTCATAATGCGAAGGTCTCCTTTAATCGATACATAAGATATAATTAATCTTCAATAAGAATGTATGCTTAGTCGGATATTCACTGCATAATTTGAGTCCACTGTGGTGAACATCAACATAATGTGAATGCCTAATTACATTATGAGATCTGATCGCGTACGAGATAAAATCACTGTGGTGAATTTCAACTCGTCATAATGCGAAGGTCTCCTTTAATCATAATAACATAATATTATACGAGCATACAATGAAAACAACCAATAAGTATCGAAACAGTACGGGAAGACCTCGACCGAGTAAAACAACAGCTCGATCGAGTAGAAAATAAACAAAACACCTCGATCGAGAAAAACTTTAGCTCGATCGAGATCAAGGCAAAACGGTACCACTCGATCGAGTAAATCATCAGCTCGATCGAGCAACAAGGCAAACAGATTCACTCGATCGAGTAAATCATCAGCTCGATCGAGCAACAGCAGAACAGAACCAATCGATCGAGTAATCATCAGCTCGATCGAGCAACAGCAAAACAGAAAGGCCTCTATCGAGTAAACCGTTAGCTCGATCGAGCAATAACATGAATAAACCATCTCGATCGAGTGAAGCATTAGCTCGATCGAGTATGGTATTATTCATACGACATTCATACGCATAACAATCATAATAAATCATACAAAACGAATTAGGGCAGCGCAAATAGTTATCATAAATCATACAATAATCATCATAAACAAAAAAAAACGAAATAATTCGATTAGGGCAGCGGAAACGATCATGACACAAGGATACGTTATCTATCATAAGGGTATACAATCAATTATGAATGAGTATTACAACATCATGATTAAAGCATTAAATTCATTCATAAAAGCATAATCAAAACATTAATCAGAATTATAACTATAATCACAATCCTGCTCTGATACCACATGTAAACATAAATTATAGGATCTTGATTAAAACAATAATTACTGTAAGGTACTTACGTGGTGTAGTCATTAGATCTGATAACGAAATAACTTGAGAAAGATAAAAGATGAACCCTTATTGTTTTGCCTTCTCCTGCCTTCCTTATTCTCTAATTCACTTTCTTTATGTGTATTTCTTAATATGAATGAATTAGGTTAAAGCTCAAACAGGTGTGCTTATATAGAGAGGTGGCAGGATGGGCTTAATAGAATAAGTGAACCTGACATGTTGATGGCCTGTAACATTAACCGTAATCCACTTAAACTAGGACTCCTATTAAAAACCCGAAACAATATATTTAACCATTATTTAATTAAGGTGACTTATATCAGTAATTAGGTCCACATAATAAAGAATTAAATAATAATTTTTACAGAGATCTCTCTACTGATTGGAGGCGGGAAGATTAGCCGATTAGGTCATTGTGTGTTATGACATCAGAGAACATAACCCAAATGACTATATAAAGTCCCTTCAATCTAATGTGATCATCATGCATTATAAAACCTAATGGGTATCTACACGTGGATAGATAGTGACAGCATCCACACTTGGTTGATGATGCCAAGTTTCATTGTCATTTAATGGTTTGCTTCTTAGTTATGATTTATAGCATTTGAAACTCTCAATTATTTCTCAAGCATGGTGCAAGGATGATCAAAGATGAAGAAAGTTTTAGCCTAAGTCGAATGTTGTAAACGAATTAGTGTAACATTCTTAGTTTGTCAAGTGGCTGCAAAACCATGCAACAATGCACGTCACTGTGGCACTGTGTTTCTGATACAACGAAAGGAGAAATTTTCGAATGGGTTTATTTGTCAAAATACTTAACTATCTCTTTCTAAATGATTTCTAATTTTCAAAGAAACAAATTACAAGTTTGAAAGAGAAAAGTTTGTTTAATTGAGAAGCTAAGGCTACTTGGTTAATAACCAAGTTCACTTGGTTAATAACCAATGGTCACTTGGTTATTAACCAATGGTCACAAGTAATTTATGTTTCCCATAACAATTATGGAAACACACTTTACTTTTCTGAAAAAATGGGCAGCTCTCTTGAGCCTCACAAATCTGATTGTACTATGAGATTTTAAAGTGATTCTTTATCATATTACCCATTGGATAAAAGAGATGATGGTGTGTTGAGTTTCCTTCCTCTATAAATAGCCTCACACTTTGTCATTCATAACCAAGACTTTCAAGAGCATTTATTAAGAAACTTTGCAAATAATTTCTGAGTTTAAAGCTTTGTTTTCAAGTGTTTGCAAAATCGTTTTAAGTTTAAAGTCTTCAATCATTTTTCAAAAGAGCTGTAATTCTCCATGTATCAGTTCGCTGCACTGTGACATCTAAGTTTGTTCCATGATCTCGTGTTTAAGTCTTAATTGTGATCTCCATGTTCATTAAGTGAACGATTGAGATTCAAGACTCTGTAAACCTGTGAGATAGAACACAAAAACTCTTGAAGCGGAGTAGCTTTAAGTTTGAGTGCAACCGGGGTTGGTTGGCGAGTTATTTTCATTGTAAGGGGTTTAGTAAGTTTGAGTAAATTTCTAAACAAGCAATAAAATAACATTGGACGTAGGCTTCGGAGTAGAAGCTGAACCAATTTAAAAACATCGTCTTGTTTGTTCATTTACTTTCACATTCCGCTGCTTATTATTTACTTACTACTCATCTCGTTATTATGTATGCGCCACAGTCTTCCATACTGTGACGTACTGCATATCTCGCTGCCTTGTCTGTGTCACAGTCCTTCATACTGTGACTTAGACCTGCTGTTACTTCTTGTGAACTTAAATTCAATTAAGCTTCTCAAGTCTTGTACTTAATTGTTCTTGCTTGTGTTATCAAATAAGCAAGTTAAATAGAAATTTTTAAAAGTACACCTAATTCACCCCCTCCCCCTCTTAGGTGTAAATCGTTCTTAACTCTTCAATTGGTATCAGAGCCTCGTGCTCTTGATATTGGTTAATACCAACGAGTTGATCCTTTAGTTATGGACGATTCAAAACACACTAAGTATCCCATCTTCAAGGGAGAAAACTATGCTTGGTGAAAACACCGCATGGAGCACTATGTCAAAAGTGCGGACTATGAATGTTGGTTGATAATTCAAAAGGGTCCCCTCGAAATCATGGTCACTAATACCGATGGTACTAGTACCCCAAAAAGCGAGGACAAATATGTCGAGGCTGACTATAGAAAGGTCGAGAAAAACTCTAAAGTCATGTCCATCCTTCAATATGGCATTGGTGAACAAGAGATTAACCGGATCTCTGGATGTACTACGGCCAAAGAGATTTGGGACACCCTAAGCCTTGCTTATGAGGGAACGTCACAAGTTATAAAGTATCGTGTTGACCTTCTCATGCAACAATATGAGATGTTCAACATGACAAGAGATGAGTCAATTAATAGTTTGTCTTCACGTTTTTCTAGTATTATCAATGACCTCAAAAGTCTAGGAAGAAACTTTGAATCCAAGGACTTAGCTTGTAAAATTCTTCGTAGCTTAAATGAAAAATGGCAACCGAAGGTTACGACTATTGAGGAAGCTAAAGACTTGTCTATTCTCACCCTTAATGAACTAATGGACTCACTTATGGCTCATGAGCTAACCCTCATGAAGCGTTTTAGTGAAAGCTCTAAAGGGAAAGGGCTCGCTCTTAATGCTCTCTCAAGTGATGAGGAGGATGGAGATGACGAGTTTGCAGTGTTCACTAAAAACATTGTTGGAATGATTAATGGTCGTAATTTTAAGAGGTTTAACAATAATACTAGCAAGAGACATTTTCCAAAGAAAAAGTCAAATTCCACTCTCGGTTGCTTTAAATGTGGTGACAAGGGTCACCAAATCAAAGAATGCCCAAAGTGGGATGACATCAAGTCTAAAGAAAAACGTGACTTTGCCAAAAGTCAATGCAAAAGCAAAGTTATGTCGGCTATTTGGGGCATGTCTCATTCCGAGGAGGACGATGTCCTTGAGGAAGAATTAGATGCCAAGTTGTGTCTTTCCTCTCATCTCAATAAAGATGTTCCAAAGTCATCAAAGAAAGAATCAATCAAATGTCTTATGGCTCACTCGGTTGATTACGAATCAGATTCCGACAATGAGGTAAATGATCTCAAGAAAAAGGTTCAATCTTTCTCTAAAGACAAAGTTTGTCTTCTTTTAGATTAATTTTTTGATAAGTGTCGTGTCCAAAACAATAAGCTAGATGTTATGCAAATTGAAATAGAGGACATAGCCGAGGAAAATATCAATTTAAAAGAGTGTCTAAATGAAGTTAAACAAGCCGGTTCATCATCTTGTCTCGAGAAAGAAATAAAAAAGCTTAAAAAAAACAAAATCTGATCTTGAGTTAAAAAGCTGAACTGCTACATGTCACAGATACAGCCACTGTGTTATCTGAGTCTAACAAGGAAAACGAGTCCCTCACTAAACATGTATCCTCTTAACCATGGAACGAGACCAACTTCTTATTGATCTAACAACATGTGAAAGTCGAAAAGAAGATCTTGTGCAAATTTCTGAAATGTTAAATGATGAGTCAAGTCATGTGAAAAGTGCTTTAGAACATGCACAAAAATCAAACGAGGACCTTCTTGCTCAAATTGAAATCTTACAAAAAGAATTAGCCGAGGCTAAATTGTTTTATCAAAAGTGAGAAGGAAGCCAGAATGTTTTAGAATTCCTATTAAAACAATCACAAGAATACGAAAAGCTTGAGAAGAATGTTGGACTTGGTTTCAAGCGCAACAGTAATACTCACTGTTGCATTCGAAACCGAGACCCAAGCAAGACTGATTTTCGAAAAAGAAAATATGCTGGCCTTCCTGAATATATTATTTGTAACTATTGTGGCAAGACGGGTCATGTGTTTAATGGTTGTGAAAAGAGAGTCATTGACCTTGAAAAGAGCACTAAAGTGACTAAACAAATTTGGATTAAGAAAGACTTAGTAAAGCAAACAAGTCTCAAGAAGGGACCCAAATTTATTAAGGTTCCTAAACTAAATGTTTGATCTTTTATAGGCATTAGTGAGGGGCAGCAACAATTGGTACTTAGACAGTGGATGCTCTCGTCACATGACGGGAAATGAAACCCAATTCCTCTCGCTAGAAGCCTACGATGGTGGCATGGTGACTTTTGGTGACAACAAAAGAGGTGAAATCATTGGTATTGGAAAAGTTGGTAAGTCAAAGTCACTATGTGTCGACAAAGTGTTGCTTGTCAAAGGTTTGAAACACAATCTCTTAAGCATCTCACAATTATGTGATCGTGGTAATATTGTTGAATTTCATGCTAGTGAATGTAGAATTCTTGATGGAAAAACTAGAGAACTCGTTCTTGAAGGAAAACGTGTTAAAGATGTTTACATGACTAATCTATGTTCATTGTCCGATCAAACCCTATCATGCATGAGTGTCCAAAAGAATGACCCTTGGCTTTGGCATAAACGATTAGGCCATGTTAATGTTAGAACACTAAACACTCTCAAGAAACTTGATCTAGTAGATGGCATTCCTAACATAAAATTTGATTTTAAATCACTATGTGATGATTGTGTTAAGGGAAAACAAGTTAAATGCTCCTTTAAATCCAAAAAGTTTGTTAGCACTTCTCGTCCTCTTGAGCTTATTCACATTGGTTTATGTGGACCTATGCGTATTGTAAGTAGAGGTGGAAGTCGTTATATTTGTGTCATTGTGGATGATTTTTCAAGATATGTTTGGCTACTTTTCTTAAGTTCTAAAGATCATGCATTTGATGAATTTTTAATTTGGGTGAAAAAGGTCCAAAATAAACTTGGTTTGAAACTTGTCTCCTTGAGATCCGACCATGGAACCGAATTTGAAAATTCATCATTTGAGGATTATTGTGATGAGCATGGTGTTAGTCATAACTTTTCGGCCAGAAGAATTCCCCAACAAAACGGGGTTGTGGAACGAATGAACCAAACTCTTGAAAATATGGCTAGGACCATGCTTATTAGTTCTAAAGTGCCAAGGAACTTTTGGGCCGAAGCCGTTAACACTTCTTGTTACATCTACAATCGAGTCATGATAAGAAAAATCATTAACAAAACCCCTTATGAGTTATTACGAGGTAGAAAACCTAACATCTCATCACATTTAAAATGATTTGGTAGTAAATGCTTCATTCACAACAATGGTAAAGATAACCTTGACAAATTTGATGCTCGTAGTGATGAAGGATTTTTTGTTGGCTACTCGGACCATAATAAAGCTTATAAAGTTTACAATAACAGAACTATAAAAATGGAAGAAAGCGTTCATGTACTATTTGACGAATCTAGTCTCTTTGTCTCAAATGAACAGGTTGATGAAGAAGAGGAGGATGATGATTTCGAAATTGGGATGATACGTCATAATATGGATCAAGTAGTTGATGAGGCTGTGCAACAATCGGAGCCACTGTTGCATGATGGAGCTGGCCAAAATTCAGGGGGAACTAATCTTCACTTATCTCAAAATGATGCTAGCTCAACCAGGGGAAATGAGGATGCAAATGAGCATCCCACTCAAACAGAAAGTGATCCACATTCACCCTCACAAAATAACCCTGATGCAACAGTGACGCCCACTGTGACACCAGAACCAAACGAAGCCTCAAACACTCTTGTCCTGGACAAAAAATGGAAACATCAAAGTTTCCACCCTCTCTCAAATCTAACAAGTGATCTAAACTCTGGAATGAAAACCAGATCCTCGCTCCAAAACTTTTGTGCCTTCAATGCATTCCTCTCTCAAATTGAACCTGCAAATGTCACAGTAGCTCTCACTGATACATACTGGGTGACAGCAATGCAAGAGAAATTAAACCAATTCGAAAGAAACAAGGTATGGCACCTTGTCCCTAGGCCCTCTCATCGTACTGTAATTGGTACGAGATGGGTCTTTCGCAATAAGCTTGATGATTCCGGAGAAATCGTAAGGAATAAAGCTAGACTAGTGGTGCAAGGTTTTAACCAACAAGAAGAAATTGATTATGATGAAACCTATGTACCGGTAGCTAAGCTTGAAGCCATACGAATGCTTATAGCTTTTGCATCTCATGTTGGCATAAAACCTTTTCAAATGGATGTAAAAACCGCTTTCCTAAATGGTTATCTTGAGGAAGAAGTTTTTGTCGAACAACCACCGGGCTTTTTAGACAATGAATCTCCTAAACACGTTTTCAAACTTGACAAAGCACTTTATGGTTTAAAACAGGCTCCAAGAGCTTGGCATGATAGGCTTTCAAAGTTTCTATTGGAAAATGGTTTTTTTTGTGGTTCGGTTGATAAAACATTGTTTATTAAGTCACAGTGTGATGAACTGTTGCTTGTTCAAGTATATGTCGATGACATTATTTTTGGTGCAACAAATGGCGTTCTTTTTAAATACTTTTCGGATCTAATGAAATCTGAGTTTGAAATGAGCATGATGGGAGAGCTTGGATTTTTCCTTGGTCTTCAAATGAAGCAAACTGAAAAAGGAATAATGATCCATCAACAAAAGTATTTGAAAGAAATGCTAAGTAAGTTTGGGTTGACTAATGCTAAACCTTATGCTACACCTATGGTTTCTAACATCAAACTCGACAAAGACGAAAATGGTAAGAGTGTTAGTGAAACCGTGTATCGAGGTATGATTGGTTCATTACTTTATTTAACCGCTAGTTGACCCGACATACAATTTAGTGTATGCTTATGTGCCTGCTTCCAATGAAGTCCTAAGGAATCACAATTCAAAGCCGTTAAAAGAATCTTTAGGTACTTTGTTGGAACACAAAACCTATGTCTTTGGTATCCATCTTATTATGATCTTGATCTTGTAGGTTTTTCCGATGCGGACTACGCGGGTAGTGTGGTGGATAGGAAGAGCACTTCGGGTATTGCCACTTTCTTGGGACCTTGCCTCATCTAATGGGCCTCTAAGAAGCAAAATACCGCTGCTCTATCCACGGCTGAAAGTGAATACATCAGTGCAGCGCTCTGTTGCACGCAAATTCTTTGGGTACGACAACAATTGCATGACTACGGTATTATTTTTGACACAACTCCTATCTTTTGTGATAATACCAGTGCAATTAACATCTCAAAGAATCCCATACAACATTCAAGAACTAAACATATTGAGATAAGACATCATTTTTTGCGTGATCAAGTTGAGAAAGGAAACATTTGCCTTAGCTTTTGTAGAACCGAAAATCAAATTGCGGACATTTTTACAAAACCGTTAGAAAGAGAACAATTCGTAAACCTTCGGTTGGAAATTGGTTTATTGGATTGCATGTGATTCTAGTTATTTTATTTTCCTAAATGATTGACTAGAGTTGAGAACATTCATATGATTATTTTAGTTGTAGATTAGTTTACTACATGCAAAAATATGGTCCAAAAATATGAATAAGTATGCTTGCATTTAAGTTGATTTTGCATTAAGCCACTCAATACACTCATATCACATTACTCTTATCACTTATCACAAGATTAAGATCAACCCTCTCAAACCGCTGCCACATCCAAAAATTGGGAAATACATTTGTTCAAATACCAAATTCTGAAAACCCAACGTAGCATGTCATTCCACATCTGCCACTGTCATGACCACTGTATCACAAACAGAAAATGAAAAGAAAGTGGGTTTGTGAGCAAAAAAAAAAATGAAGTGGAGGTTGAGACTTTAAAAGAAAGTGGAGTTTAAAAAAAAATGAAGTGGAGGTTGAGACTTTAAAAGAAAGTGGAGTAATAAAAAAAATGATTGAGGACGGGTTCTAAGGTAGTCATGGATTCGATTAAGGGAAATAATTCAAATATTGGGGTTGTGCATGATGAATAAATCCATGAAGACAATGTTAATCCTACAAAGAGGTTCAAGCTCAAAAATGTTGTCATTATTCACGATTGGATGAATCTACTCAAGAAAAATTGACATATGTACTTATAACCGAGCTAATTCAGCTATATGTCACAGTACAACTGAGTGTTGCATCTGGTATCCTTTCAGCTATTGTTAACCCCAAAACCCTTCATAGCCTCAATATTCTTTACCTTAATCCATATTATGCAAACCATACTTATTTTTGTCCTTGGAACATATACTTTGTTTTTTGTTAAACTATGTCAACTATGTGCATCAATTGTGTTTGTTCTTCTTTTGATGATGTCAAGAGGAGGAAGTATTATAACTGTGTAAGTGTGTGATCCTTTAACTCTTAGGCTAACGTTCACCGTAACATGTTTTGCTTCATGATTAGATGTTCTAATTAGGCTAATGTAGATTGACCCTTTCATATCATGATCATGTTTTATTATGTCTTATGTTGAATGCTTAAAAACCGACTAATCATGGGCTAAGGGGGAACTTCACACATTATTAAAACTTGTCATCATCAAAGGGGGAATTTGTTAGAACCACACTTGGTTGATGATGCCAAGTTTCATTGTCATTTAATGGTTTGCTTCTTAGTTATGATTTATAGCATTTGAAGCTCTCAATTATTTCTCAAGCATGGTGGAAGGATGATCAAAGATGAAGAAAGTTTTAGCCTAAGTTGAATGTTGTAAACGAAGTAGTGTAACATTCTTAGTTTGTCAAGTGGCTGCAAAACCATGCAACAATGCACGTCACTGTGGCACTGTGTTTCTGATACAACGAAAGGAGAAATTTTCGAATGGGTTTATTTGTCAAAATACTCAACTATCTCTTTCTAAATGATTTCTGATTTTCAAAGAAACAAATTACAAGTTTGAAAGAGAAAAGTTTGTTTAATTGAGAATCTAAGGCTACTTGGTTAATAACCAAGTTCACTTGGTTAATAACCAATGATCACTTGGTTATTAACCAATGGTCACAAGTAATTTATGGTTCCCATAACAATTATGGAAACACACTTTACTTTTCTGAAAAAATGGTCAACTCTCTTGATCATCACAAATCTGATTGTACTATGAGATTTTAAAGTGATTCTTTATCATATTACCCATTGGATAAAAGAGATGATGGTGTGTTGAGTTTCCTTCCTCTATACTCACACTTTGCCATCATAACCAAGACTTTCAAGAGCATTTATTAAGAAACTTTGCAAATAATTTCTGAGTTTAAAGCTTTGTTTTCAAGTGTTTGCAAAATCGTTTTAAGTTTAAAGTCTTCAATCATTTTTCAAAAGAGCTGTAATTCTCCATGTATCAGTTCGCTGCACTGTGACATCTAAGTTTGTTCCATGATCTCGTGTTTAATTCTTAATTGTGATATCCATGTTCATTAAGTGAACGATTGAGATTCAAGACTCTGTAAACCTGTGAGATAGAACACAAAAACTCTTGAAGCGGAGTAGCTTTAAGTTTGAGTGCAACCGGGGTTGGTTGGCGAGTTATTTTCATTGTAAGGGGTTTAGTAAGTTTGAGTAAATTTCTAAACAAGCAATAAAATAACATTGGACGTAGGCTTCAGAGTAGAAGTTGAACCAATTTAAAAATATCGTCTTGTTTGTTCATTTACTTTCACATTCCGCTGCTTATTATTTACTTACTGTTCATCTCGTTATTATGTATGCGCCACAGTCTTCCATACTGTGACGTATTGCATATCTCGCTGCCTTGTCTGTGTCACAGTCCTTCATACTGTGACTTAGACCTGCTGTTACTTCTTGTGAACTTAAATTCAATTAAGCTTCTCAAGTCTTGTACTTAATTGTTCTTGCTTGTGTTATCATTTAACCAAGTTAAGTAGAATTTTTTTTTAAAAGTACACCTAATTCACCCCCTCCCCCCCCCCCCCCCTAGGTGTAAATCGTTCTTAACTCTTCAATTGGTATCAGAGCCGAAGGTGACCCGACCCGAAGAACCGCTCTGACTTATCCAAAAACCGACCTGATAGAACCTGTAAATTTGCTGAACTGAAACCGACCTGAACCGACCCGAAGGTTAACCGATAAACCGATAGAACCTGAAATGATATGACCCGAACTGACTTGTGACTCGACCCGACCCGACCCGAAACCCGATTCACCCACAAACCCGACCTGACCCAAACCGAACTGAACCGACATGTAACCCGTTTTAACCCGATTAAACTCGAACCGACTCATAGCCAAATAATTTTTTTTAAGAATCTAAATTCCTTGATAGTTTGTTTTTTTGTTAATAAATTTGATATAAAAAATTATCGCTCATTTTATTTTTCAAAACAAAATGTAATCTAAAAATAAATAGTCAGTTGTAAATTTAGTACGCTATATTCCTAGTTAAACTTATTAATAATTATATTGCAAGTGATATATGTAGAAAATTTTAAATTAACGCTTTGTGAGAAAAAGAGTGTTTAGTTTTGGCTCCATTGAAAACAATAAAGGGAAGAAAGAGTTATGAGTTATCACCATACAATCCAACCACGGTTATTAATCATGATCTTAAAATCCAAACCTCAAATACACCATTCTAATATAGCCTATTCAAAATTAAATACGTAGGATCACCGTCAAGATAATAAATAAAATCTATATTTCATAGGTAATTCATTTAGACCAACTGATTAATTTAGACCAAAAACATTATTTTTTGTCCATAATATAGGCGAATCTGACACTGGATAGGCGCTCATGTCATATACTTATAACGAAGGTCAAGCAACATAAGTGTTCAATGAAATTATACAATCATTAACTTTTATAGTGTTATACTGTTATATTTTACAAATATCTTTTGTATCGAGTTCCTCTAATCCAATATTATAATTCATAAGTTCAAAAGTGATCTTTTAACCTAACGACCCGACCATTGACCCGATTAATTTTCAAATTTAAGACTACAATATAAAATACTCTACCCATCAGTACCCGAAACCAAACCGGTCTCGACCTGATCAAGCATATTGACCTGATATATCCCGACTCATTGGTCAACCGATCCAAAACTGAACCGACATGATGTAGTTATTGACCCGATTAACCTGGCCCGTAAGCGACCCAACCCGAACCCGACTCGACCTGAATGAGCAACTTGACCCGACCAAACCCGAGCCCGACATGACCCGAACTGCCTGAACCCAACCCGTAACCGACCTGATTGACCCGATTGCCACCTCTACCCCCTCCCCCTCTTAGGTGTAAATCGTTCTTAACTCTTCAGATAGTTTGCATACTTTTTAAGACGTATAAATAATAAGCCCATACTTTTTACTCCGTAGTGGATCACTTTATATTTGGGCGTAACTTAATTGATAACGCATAAATACAATTGTTACTGAATTAATAATTTGTCCACATATATTATTGTATTGTATTAGGCTAATATTTCTTACAATAGTAGGTAACAAAAATGTAGACTTGACAATATTTTGACCTAAATAACACCTCAAGTACAAGATCTTGTGAACGTGCGAATGGTAAATTTAAAAGAGTGTTTTTTTTCCATCGGCATGCTCTATAACATATACTTGAAGTCCTAAATTAAACTAAGCTGGATAAATTAAATGTAATGCATATACTCTCTCCATTCCAATCAATTTTTACATTTTATTAAAATACCTCACTTATATTTCACAAATGTAAAGAATTGATTAAAATGGATGAAGTATGAAATAGCTAAATAAAATTAACGTAGTTGCTCTTCGCGAGACTATTTTACTCGCACACAATACATAGTATTAGTTTTGCAATAAGGAGTATGCTATGTTATGAAAAAATCTTGCGTTCTCTGAGAAGATCTTACTCCTTACACCTAAGGTATTATAACATTCATTTTTTTTATCCTCGTTTAGGTGTAAGAAGGACGATCTTTTCGGAGGACATAAATTTTTTTTCCTTTTGCTACATTATTGCTCTACGTTGAGTAGACATGGGGAAAAGGGCGGGTCAGCCCGGCCCGGCCCGGCCCGACCCGGCCATCTGGCTATTCTGACCCGGCCCGGCCCGGCCCGTTGCCAGACCCGTTCCAGCCCGCCCCTCCCCCCTGGCCGGGCCCGGGTCCATGATTATTAGCCCGGCCCGCTCCCCAGCCCGCTCCCCAGCCCGCCCTCCTGGCCGGCCTGGCCCGGCCCGTCCTTGGCCCGCCCCACCCAAATATAGCTGTTGGAGTTGAGTCCCAACGGCTATATGCCATTTTTCTTATTTTTTTAATTTTTTTTTTGTTTTTTCCCTACTTAATTTCCTATAAATACCCCATAATTCTAACACTAATCCTCACACTTTCTCACTTCTCTATCTATTCTATTCTACATTTTTACATATATCAATTTTCAAGTTTTTATAATAGTTACAATATAATTTTAATACTTACTATTATATAAAAATATAAAAATTATAATTATATAAAAAATGGAAGAGGGAAGAGATTATACTCCGCAAGAATTTGAAGCCATGTTTGCGTCTCAAGAGGGTAATAAATTTTTTTTTCAATTAGTGTTATTATTATATTTCAATTTCGATTTTTAATTAGTGTTATTATTTATTTTACTACAATTTTTTTTTTATTCACAATTTCACATATCTAATTATATTATTTTAATTTATTGTAGGTTCTAACCGTAATGAAGAAGTTGAACAAGGAGAAGAAGAAGAAGAAGCGGTTGGAAATAAACCATCAGGAAAAGTGTCCTATGTATGGAAATATTACGAGAAAGTGCCCGTCCCAAATAAACCAAGGCATTTTCGTTGTGTATGCACGGTTTGCCGTGACATAAAAAAGATTATGAAATCTTATGCTTGGTCCATGGGAACCGGGTTTGGAAGTATGAGTCGGCACTTGAGGAACGACCATGGTATCACCGCAAGTGGTGTTGGTAGCCAAACTCAAACTCAACTAAGCGGTTTCATGAGTGAACAAGCCGGCGGAGGTAAGCCTTTCTTTTATTCCCAAAAAATATGATTGATCATATGGCCACTTTTGTTAATCTTGAAGAGTTGCCTTTTACTTATGGTGAAAGTGTAAATTTGGAAAATTTTAATAGGCTTGCTTTACAACCGTCTTATTCTCATGTTAACCGTCACACTTTGAAAGATCGTACTATGGCACAATATAAAGAACAAAAAAAAGAATTTGGAGTGTAAACTACTAAGGTTCACAAGTTTGAAGTGACTTGATCAGCTTGACTCAAACTGAATACAATATCAAGTAACAAGGGGTGTTGTTTTAGTGATTGTGAGTTATTTTAGCTAAAAGATACAAAGGATATGACTTGGATACAGTCCTCTACAGCAAAGCACAAGAGAAAAAGGATTCAAGACTGGTTTTAGAGACAGTTTCAAGTGTTACAGCAAAGCACAAACACCCTAAACTAACCTCAACAGCAAGTAAGTTAAACCACAGCAAAGCACAGGTATAACTTGACTCACAATACAAGGCACTGATCAAACACCTTGGAGATGTATCAGGCTTGTTTCAAACTACAGCTCTTAGCACAAGTTTGATAACATTGAGTGATTTCTCAAAGTTTAATTCATTCATTCATAAAAGTCTGCTCAAACAAACATACAAGACCTCTTTATATAGAGGGGCTGATAACTTGTGAGCCATTGGATGCACAGATCATCCAAGGGCCAACTTAGGATTCAAACTACTACTACTGACACTAATTAAGAGCCTCATAATAGGACGAGCTCAACAACTATAAAGAACAGACACAAGACACAAAAAACAGACTGAACAAAAAGCAAATAAAGCAGTTTTGGAGTTTTCCTGAAATGGAAATCTGTTGTTCTTGTTGCCTTGTTGCTTTGCCTGGATGTGTTGCTGCTCCTTGGGACTCCCTACTCTATTTAGAACATAGATAAGACCTGCCTTGGACGAGGACAAGTTGACTTAAACAAAAGGAAACCACAAGCTGCCTTGTACTTTCTCTGTTTTTAATGGGTTTGCTGGACTCTAACTTGGGGTGTCTGTTTCATGGGTTTTTACTAGACTTCAAAAGGATTTGTCCTGGACAAACTTGTAGCTTAGTGGGTTGGCTTGATGGTAGGCCATGGTGGGGGTGGTTGGGATGCTCTGGTGTACCTCCTAGATGCATGGTTTGTTAACTGGTCTGTCTGGGCCTGAATGGTTCTGTGTCTGTTTTGTGTGGGAAATGTGGGTTGTGTTGGGGGTGGGCATGGACTATTGAACCCTGGACTGTCTTCTTCATTGGGGTGGCTTGGCTTGGCTTGCTCTTGACTTGTCATAGCTTGTTGTTTAGACCTTGTAACTCGAGCTTCCATCTGAGGGGTCAAGCTTGTCTTGTATGTGGTTTGATCATCAAGACCCCTTGGGTGAGCTCCTGCTGCAGCCTCCCCAGGTTGAAAAGGGCTTGACCTCAAGCCTATGTCTTCCTCCCCCTCAGAGTCTTCATAGAAGGGACTGAGATCTCCCACATTGAATGTTCCATGGACTGCATACTCTCCTGGTAGATCAATTTTGTAGGCATTGGGACCTATCTTCTCTGTGACTTGAAAAGGACCATCTGCCCTGGGCTCTAGTTTGTTCTTTCTCTTGGAGGGGAACCTCTCTTTCCTTAGATTGATCCACACTAGGTCTCCTGGTGCAAAGTCTTTCTTGGTCTTAGGAACCTTGGCATTCTTTTTGTATAGATCATTGGCCCTCTCAATTTGTTTTCTGACTGATTCATGGAGTTTTAGCATTTGTTCCACCCTCTTCTTGGCATCATAGTGGACCTCTGACCTGCACACATTAGACAAACTCAAAGGCATTAAGGGGTTAGTACCATAGACCACTTCAAAGGGGGAGTGGCCTGTGGCTGCTGATGGAGCTCTATTGAAAGAGAACTCTGCTTGAGCCAACTTCAAGTCCCAATCCTTGAGAGATTTGCTGACTATACACCTCAAGATTCTTCCCAAGGTCTTGTTAGTCACCTCAGTTTGGCCATCAGTTTGAGGGTGATGGGAGGTACTAAACAATAACCTAGTGTTAAGCAGTTTCCACAATGTCCTCCAGAAATGGCTCATAAACTTTGTGTCTCTGTCAGACACAATGGTCCTTGGAACTCCATGTAACCTCACCACCTCATCAAGGTATAGCTCTGCTACACTCACAGCATCCTCAGTCTTCTTGCATGCAATGAAATGTGCCATCTTACTGAACCTATCCACAACCACCATGATAGAATCCTTCCCTCTTGCTGTCCTAGGCAATGCCATTATGAAATCCATACTAACATCCTCCCAAGGCCTACATGGGACTGGTAGGGGAGTGTAAGGTCCTGCTTGGAAAGAACTCTTGGCCTTTTGACAAACTCCACACCTTCTGAGCACTATTTGAACTTCTCCCATCATCTTAGGCCAATGGAATTGATCTTGTAGTATGTCCACAGTTTTCTGAACCCCAAAGTGTCCTCCAAGGCCACTCCCATGTACCTCCTTGATCAATAGGTTCCTATAAGATCCTCTGGGGACACACAACTTGTTTCCTTTAAACAAGAATCCATTTTGCAAAGTGTATGGTGAGTCAATGGTTCTTGTTCCCTCTTTCTGTGCTAACCAATCTTCTGCAAAGTCTGGATCTTCTTGATACATGTCCTTCATAAACTCAAAGCCAAGAACCCTTTGCTCCATAGTTGATAGCAGAGTGTACCTCCTAGACAATGCATCAGCCACCACATTTTGTTTGCCCTCTTTGTACTTGCTAGAAAAGGTGAATGACTGAAGGAACTCCACCCACTTAGCATGTCTGTGACTGAGCTTATGCTGGCCTCCTATGTACTTCAATGCCTCATGATCAGAGTGTAAGACAAAAGGTTTGGGTTTCAGGTAATGACTCCAATGCCTCAGAGCTCTGACAAGAGCATAGAACTCTTTATCATATGTAGAATAGTTTAGCTTGGCACCACTTAGCTTTTCACTAAAGTAGGCTACAGGTTTCTTCTCTTGGATGAGGACAGCTCCAATTCCCACTCCACTTGCATCACATTCAACCTCAAATAGGCAATCAAAGTTTGGCAATCTTAGGATAGGTGCACTGCACAAGAGCTTCTTCATGTGTTTGAAAGCCTGTAAAGCATTCTCAGTCCAAGTGAACTCTCCCTTCTTCATGCACTCAGTGAGAGGTGCTGCAATGGTGCTAAAGTCCTTAATGAATCTTCTGTAGAAGGATGCTAAGCCATGGAATCCCCTTACTTCTGTAATACTCCTAGGGATAGGCCAAGACTGGACTGCCATGATCTTGTCTTGATCAACTGAAATGCCTCTACCAGATACCACATATCCTAGAAACTTGACTTCCTCAGTCATGAAGGTGCACTTCTCAAGCTTCCCAAAGAGCTTGCTCTCCTTAAGTATTTCAAACACAGCCTCAAGATGCCTCAAATGATCATCCTTGCTCTTGCTGTAGATGAGGATATCATCAAAGTATACCACCACAAATCTCCCTAGGCAAGGCCTAAGCACCTCTGTCATCAATCTCATGAAGGTACTTGGGGCATTTGACAGGCCAAAGGGCATGACAAGCCACTCATAAAGGCCATGCTTTGTTTTGAAGGCTGTCTTCCACTCATCTCCTTCTCTGATCCTCAATTGATGGTAACCTTGCCTCAAGTCAATCTTAGAAAAGAACCTTGAGCCACTTAGCTCATCCAACATGTCATCAAGCCTAGGTATAGGGAACCTATACTTGACTGTGATGTTGTTGATAGCCCTGCTATCTATGCACATCCTCCAAGTCCCATCCTTCTTAGGAACCAACAATGCAGGCACAGCACAAGGGCTTAATGACTCCCTTACAAACCCTTTACTCATCAACTCTCCAACTTGCTTTTGCAGCTCTTGTGTAGCCTTAGGATCACATCTGTAGGCTGGTCTATTAGGTAGTACAGACCCTGGCACAAGGTCTATTTGGTGTTCAATCCCTCTCAAAGGGGGTAAGCCATCAGGAAGTTCCTCTGGAAACACTTCCTTGAACTGATCAATGAGGGGCTTAACATCTGCAGGGATCACCTTAGACTCCTCTTCCTGAACTTCTTTTGATAGCAGCATTACTATAGGTTGCTCCTCACTACACTCCTTGACCATTGCTGACTCAGATAGAAATACAACTCCACTCAAATCCTCAGCCATACTTGGACTCCCATAGCTCTTCTGGTGTGGTGGCAAGGGGGCTAATGTCACCTTCCTGCTCCCATGCTTGAAAGAATATGTATTGCTTCTTCCTTGGTGTATGGAGCTTTTATCAAACTCCCATGGCCTTCCTAATAGCAAGTGACAGGCATCCATTGGAACCACATCACACAATACTTCATCCTTGTACACACTGCCAATGGAGAAAGGGACCATGCATTGCTTATCCACCTTAACCTCTGCTCCCTTACTCAGCCATCTCAACTTATAGGGGTGAGGGTGATCTTGAGTGCTCAACTTCAGCTTATCAACCATAGTAACAGAAGCCACATTGGTACAACTACCTCCATCTATGATAAGGTTACAAACCCTCCCTTGTATGGTACATCTGCTCCTGAAAATGAGGGACCTTTGATCCTCCTCCAAAGGTATCTGTTGTGAATGCATTACTCTCCATAGGACTAAGCTGTGGCCTGTGTCAGGGAGTGCCACTATTGCCTCCTGACTAGACTCTTCTTCCTCACTCACCACTTCTTCAACCTCAGGCTCATCCCTCTCATACTCAACTAGACCCTCTTTCTCCCAAGCCTCAACTTCCATTATAGTTAAGGTCTTCTTAGAAGGGCAATCCTTCCTGAAATGTCCATAGCCTTGACATTGGAAGCACCTAATTCTGTTCTCAGTCAATGAAGTGCTTGGCTTTTGACCCATGATGCCCTTACCCTTGTCTAAGGTAGGTGGGGGTGCTGTCTTAGGGGTATCCATGGCTCTAAACCCACTATAAGGTCTGGTTTGAAAAGGCCTAACAGGTTTTGGTGTAGCAGGCTTAGTCTTCCCTATCTTCTCAATTCTCAGAGATAGGTTGACAACATCATCAAATGACCACAGAGGTTGCATCCTAACCTTGTTAGCAATGTTCTTATCTAGGCCCTCTAAGTACCTAGCAATCCTTTGCTCAGGTTTCTCATTTATATCACATTGTAAGGTGAGTTGTTCAAACTCCCTCAGATAAGATTCAACAGGTTTGTCTCCTTGTTTCAACTTAGACAACTTGATAAACAGATCCTGGGTGTAATCCTTAGCAACAAATTTGTCTAACAGTTTCTTTTTCAGTTTAGTCCAAGACTTGATGGGTTCCTTACCTTCCCTAGCCCTTAACCCTTTCATAGTCTCATACCAAAGGGAAGCATACCCTTTCAGTTTAAGGATGGCTACTTTAAAAGACTTAGAATCATTGTATCCTTTGTACTCAAAGATCCTTTCTACTTCCCTTAGCCATTCTAACAAGTCATCAGGATTAAGACTACCAGAAAACTCAGGGATATCTACCTTAAGATGTTTGTCTGTGTTCCTGTGGATGGAAGCTCTGCTTCTTGTTGAGTCATCTGAGTCTGGATACTCTTCATCATCAGGTGGCCTTCCTCTGCCTCCTCCTTGGCCTCTTCCACGACCTCTACCTCTTCCTCCAGCAAGCAAATGGTTGCCTATAACCTGGTCCAAGGTTCTGGTTAGGGTGGTTACAATCCCAGCCAGATCCTCCATCCTTGCTTCTACTCCTGCTAGTCTCTCTTCACTCATTGGGCTATTTTTGTGTTTTTAAATGTAGTTAGGGAAAATGAACTCACTAAGACTCTCAACCAAAGCTCTGATAACCAATTTGGAGTGTAAACTACTAAGGTTCACAAGTTTTAAGTGACTTGATCAGCTTGACTCAAACTGAATACAATATCAAGTAACAAGGGGTGTTGTTTTAGTGATTGTGAGTTATTTTAGCTGAAAGATACAAAGGATATGACTTGGATACAGTCCTCTACAGCAAAGCACAAGAGAAAAAGGATTCAAGACTGGTTTTAGAGACAGTTTCAAGTGTTACAGCAAAGCACAAACACCATAAACTAACCTCAACAGCAAGTAAGTTAAACCACAGCAAAGCACAGGTATAACTTGACTCACAATACAAGGCACTGATCAAACACCTTGGAGATGTATCAGGCTTGCTTCAAACTACAGCTCTTAGCACAAGTTTGATAACATTGAGTGATTTCTCAAAGTTTAATTCATTCATTCATAAAGTCTACTCTAAACAAACATACAAGACCTCTTTATATAGAGGGGCTGATAACTTGTGAGCCATTGGATGCACAGATCATCCAAGGGCCAACTTAGGATTCAAACTACTACTACTGACACTAATTAAGAGCCTCATAATAGGACGAGCTCAACAACTATAAAGAACAGACACAAGACACAAAAACAGACTGAACAAAAAGCAAATAAAGCAGTTTTGGAGTTTTCCTGAAATGGAAATCTGTTGTTCTTGTTGCCTTGTTGCTTTGCCTGGATGTGTTGCTGCTCCTTGGGACTCCCTACTCTATTTAGAACATAGATAAGACCTGCCTTGGACGAGGACAAGTTGACTTAAACAAAGGAAACCACAAGCTGCCTTGTACTTTCTCTGTTTTTAATGGGTTTGCTGGACTCTAACTTGGGGTGTCTGTTTCATGGGTTTTTACTAGACTTCAAAAGGATTTGTCCTGGACAAACTTGTAGCTTAGTGGGTTGGCTTGATGGTAGGCCATGGTGGGGGTGGTTGGGATGCTCTGGTGTACCTCCTAGATGCATGGTTTGTTAACTGGTCTGTCTGGGCCTGAATGGTTCTGTGTCTGTTTTGTGTGGGAAATGTGGGTTGTGTTGGGGGTGGGCATGGGCTATTGAACCCTGGACTGTCTTCTTCATTGGGGTGGCTTGGCTTGGCTTGCTCTTGACTTGTCATAGCTTGTTGTTTAGACCTTGTAACTCGAGCTTCCATCTGAGGGGTCAAGCTTGTCTTGTATGTGATTTGATCATCAAGACCCCTTGGGTGAGCTCCTGCTGCAGAATTGATTGCATATTTTGCTAATTTTGATGGTAGAGTAGCATTAACTAGTGACACATGGACTTCAAAACAAAATAATCCATTTATGTGTGTTACCGTCCATTGGATTGATAATGATTTTTTTCTACAAAAACGTATTATTGCTTTTGATATCATGGAAGAAAAACACACCGGTTATAACATTTATTTGCGTCTTAAGAAAACGTTAGATAAATTTAATTTGACTAAAAAGCTTTTCTCCATCTCTTTTGACAATGCATCGGCTAATACTAAATGTATTGATTATGTTCTTCAAATGGATGATTTATTGCTAAATGGTGATCTTGTGCATGTTAGGTGTTGTGCCCATATTATTAATTTGTCGGCTCAAGAAGGACTTGCTTTTTTAGCACCACTTTTAGAACCCATTAAAACTTGTATTAATTGGACTAGAAATGCTAGATCGATGAAAACACAATGGAAAACATTATGTGATAAACATGGGTTACGAAATAAACAATGGGGTACCGATTGTGCCACTAGGTGGAACTCGACATATAAATTGATTAAACAAGCTTTAAGGTATAAAAATGTTTTAACTGAGTTTTATAATAGTCACCAACGTGATGAAGATGCAATGATTGATAATAGTATGTGGACAATTGCCGCTAATGTTTGTAACTTATTAAAACCGTATTACAATGCCACCAACGTTTTTTCTCTTGTGTACGAGCCTAATGTGCATTTAGTTATACTTGAATGTTTAAAAATTGTTATTGCTTTTAAAACTGCTGAAAATGTTGAACCATGTTTAATACCAATTGTTGATGATATGAAAACAAAATGGGTAAAATATTTTACTTCTTTTCCATATATATATGGCGTAGCTTCCTTATTAGATCCATGTGTTAAACAAATAGGTTTAACTAATAGTTTACTCTTTTATTATGAAATGCTTAATATTATCGACTTTGATGTTGAAATATATGTCCAAAAATGTATTGATGTTTTACGTGAATTATGTAAGATTTATGCTAAGGATAAGGGGGAGTCTTCTTCTAGTAGTTCCGTAACTACAAAAAGCGCTCGTTTCGACGACCAACTTCATTCTATTTTATTTCGGAGAACCCAATCCTCATCGTCCTCCACTTCTACTCTCGCTACAAAAGAACTTGACGATTATTTAACGCATGGGGTTGATACTAATGATACGGATTTCAACATCCTTCTTTGGTGGAAAGCCCGTTCCATCCAATTCCCCTTACTATCAAAAATAGCTAGAGATGTGCTTGTTGTTCCCGCTTCTACGGTTGCGTCGGAATCCGCTTTTAGTGCAGGTGGAAGAGTTCTAGATGATAAAAGATCTCGTTTGGCTCCCCCAACCGTAAAGATGTGTGTGTGCAAAAGAGATTGGGATCTAGCCAAGATAAGACGTCAAGGGGCAAAGGAGTTCGACCCATTAGAAGCCGACGAGATAGTGGCTACCGATGCATCATCCGGGAACTAAAGATACACCTCCAATCCATAAAAAGGTAAGTCGGGTAAGTAAAGAACTACGTCGGCTTTGATTCTTTCGAGATACGTAGGCACCTTAATAATTATAATTTTTTTACTTAATATCAAATTAAATTAATTTGGTATTATTTGAAAGAGTTATATTCATTTTGATCAAGCCCTTTTTAAAAAAAAATTAAAAACCCATTATGTCTTTTATATTTTGTCTCTTACATTGTGTTCTTTATAGTATGTATTTTATAGTTTGTCTCTCCACGTCATGTAATATTTCAATTCGTAGTCATTTAATATGTAAGTCGTTTCTATTATGAAGGAAATGAGGAATGTATGCCATTTTAATTATGTAAGATTGTAAGTTACTAATTATTTAATTATCGTATTATGTAAGTCATGAGTATGTAAGGCGATTCTATTATGGAGGAATGTAAACCATTTTAATTATGTAAGCTACCAATTATCGTATTATTTTTTTTCTTTTCTCCACATTTAAGTTCAAAAAAAAAAAAAAAATCGAACTACTCTACTGGCCCGGCCCGGCCCGGCCCGGCCCGGCCCGGCCCTGAATAAACCCGCCCACCCCAACCCCACGGGCCAGGCCCGGGTCAACACTCAAAGAGCCCGGCCCGGCCCGGCTCAGCCAGCCCTCCCCAACGGGCCTGGCCCGGGTCAGACCAGGTGAACCCGGCCCGCCACCGGGTCAGCCCGGCCCGGCCCGAACCCGGCCCGGTACCATGACTAACGTTGAGTCCAGAGTGCACAATAATAAATAAATTATACTCCATGCATTCAAATCCACTCTTCCCCTTTGCTTTTTGTGTTTGTCAATGTGCATTTCGTTTGTTTTATCTCTTTCATTACTTCATACGGAGTATATGTTAGTAAAAATTATAGCCGTTTGATATTAATTATGTATGTCTAAAGACAAATCAAATAAGATCCCTTATGAATATATTTTCTCTTATATATTGTTGAGAAACTATTCTCCTTAAGTGTGAATAGTGTCAAAAAGAAAATGGGGGAAGATTGGATTTGAAGGGAGGAGTAGCCTATAACAGAAAATAAGAGTAGATCATGGTTGATGGTTGTGTGGCACACAATAGTAGTGGGACAATGATCGGTGATAGCGGTGGGCGATGGACGATAGTGATTGTGGAGGGGAATAAGTGTAAACAATTGGATGTAATTGTATATTGCATTGATAATTAATATGATACAAAATATTTATACAAGAGATGTTACCTTGCTATACGTACAAGAATACAATCTAAGAAATATGGTATTGACAATATATGGGAAACTAAATATTAACATAAACTAAAATAAGATATGAACAAGATATTAACAAGATATTAAGGAATATCTTTAACACGCTCCCGTAAGATGGACGAGTTGAAGGCGAAACCAATCTTGGAGAGCAAAAAACGATGATGAGACCGTAGCAACGGTTTAGTGAGAACATCAGCTAATTGATCATCACCTGAAATGTGCTGGACGCGAAGCGAACCGTGTTGAACCCGCTCACGAACAAAAGGAAATGCTAAAGCCAAGTGTTTCATACGTGAATGAAAAAAGGGATTGGCAGAATAGTGGGTGACACTTAAATTATCACAATAAATAACTGGAGAACCAGAGGGAAGAACCCGAAGTTCAGTGAGGAGGGATTGCAACCAAGTGAGCTCGGAAGTAGTATCGGCAATAGCGCGTAATTCAGCTTCAGTGGAGGAACGAGTAAGGGCCCGTTGTTTCTTGGATGCCAAGACAGTGGATTTCGACCCGAGATAGGTGAGATAACCTGAAGTAGAGACGAAAGATTCCTTGTCCCCCGCCCAATCAGCATCACAAAAGGCGTGAACGAAGACGATGAGGGGAGGAACGAAACAGTTGCAAGCCAACATTACAAGTGCCATTAAGATACCGTAACAATCGTTTGAGGGCAGTCCAAGAAAGGTTCGTGGGGTTTGTCATGTATTGGGACGATTTGTTGACACTAAAAGCAATATCAGGACGTGTAAAGGACAAGTATTGAATAGAGCCAAGATTGCTCGATATTCAGTTGAGTTAGAAATAGGAGACCCACCGTCACGTGTTAGTGAGGGAGACGGAGCCATAGGCGTGGGGAAGGGTTTTGCATCAAGCATATGAAATTTGTCAAGAATATCATTGATATATTTTGATTGTGTAAGGAGTAAACCTGTGGAGTTGAGTGTAACCTCGACACCCACAAATAAGATAAGTTGCCTAGATCTTTTAGTGAAAATTGGGAGGAAAGTGACGTAATAAACGAGTTAACACGAGTGATGGCGGGGCCGGTGATAATGATGTCATCAACGTAAACAAGGAGGTATAAGGTGCAATTATTGAGTGTAAGTAAAATAGCGATGGGTCACCCAATGAGCTAGTAAAACCTGAGGCAAGGAGAAAATTTTGGAGTGTAGTATTTTAATTTCTAGGAGCCTGTTTGAGACCGTAAATGGCTTTGGTGAGTTTGCAGACATAAGTCGGTGTGTCGGGATGAAGAAACTCAGGTGCTTAGAACATATAAACATCGTCGGTTAAGTCACCTTAGCGAAAGGCATTATTGATGTCTAGTTGATGTAAACACCATCCATTTGTGAGACCAAGAGATAAAATAGTACGTACCGTAGCGGGTATGATGACCGGACTGAAGGTATCTGAGTAGTCAATCCCAGATCGCTGAAGAAATCCATTGGCTACAAGACGAGCCTTGTATTTTTCAATTGTGTTGTCAGGTTTGTATTTAATGCGAAATATCCACTTAAATCCAATTATATTCATGGTGGATTGGGGAGGAACAAGCGTCCAAGTGGCATTGTGTTGTAGAGCATTGAACTCGAGTTGCATAACATCCCGCCATAATGGGGCATTGAAAGCTTGCTTGCCAGTTTTGGGTAGGCGAGAGGGAGAGGTAATGGTGGCCAAGTTGGCGTATTTTGGGTTGGGCACTCAGATATTGTGGGAAAGGTGGGTGCCATGACTATGAGAGGGTGATGGGGGAGGAGGTGGTGGGGGTGGAAGGATGGCTGCAGCAGGGGAATGGGCAGGAGAAGTGGGAGGGGATGTTGGAGTGACAGGCTGGGTACAGGTGGGTGGGTAAGGGAAAGGTAACACAGGGTGTGGCAGGGCGTGAGGAAGCAGGGGATGCGGGGGCAGAGTGGGGTGGCAAGGGATATGGGGAGGGTGTGACCAAGGTCGATGACCAGTCATGGGTTGAGGGGGGGTTTTGTGTACTTTAGCTGGAGGTGAGTTGGGGGTAGGGAAAATTAGACTCGATAAATTTTACATGTCAGGAAACATATATTTTAGATGTGAGAGGGTCGAGACAATAGTAGGCGCTTTGCATAGGAGAATAACCCACGAAAATGCATGGGGTAGAACAAAGTTCTAATTTGTGATGAGTGTATGGGCGAAGCCAAGGGTAGCATAAACAACCGAAGCATCGGAGTTTGGAATAATTGTGAGTAAACCCAAAAAGGCGAGAAAACGGGGAGGAATGTTGTAATGTGGGTGTACGTAATCGATTTATTAAATATGTAGCTGTGGCAAAAGCGTGAGGCTAGTGAGTCGTGGGCATAGAAGCATGGGTGAGTAAGTATAGGCCGGTTTCCACAATATGTGACGACGTTCGTTCAGGCGTGTGGGGAGGATTAGTTAGGTGACTAATTATGTTGGCTACGAGGGTGTGAGCTAATTTAATATACTCACCACCATTGTCGGAGTACAATTGTAATATGGGTCGATTGAAAAAAATTTCAACTAATGTGCGGAAGCGAATAAACATTTGCGTAGCATCGGATTTCATTGGATAAAACCAAATAAATTTAGTGAAGTGATCGACAAAAATAATGTTGTATTTAAACCCGTCATAAGACATGATAGGAGAGGACCAAACATTGGAGAAAATCAAATCGAGTGGGGCATGAGAACGAATTGTATTTTGATAAAAAGCAAGTTTATGACTCTTGTGAATGTCACAAGAATTACATGAAGTAAAAGACGATGACATAATGTTTAATTAAAATGACTACGTAAAAACTTTAAAATAGGAATGAAAGGATGGCCAAGCTTGTGATGCCACTCGGTTGAGGGAGAGACTTGACAAGCGTGGATACGAGGAGTCGGGACACGACATTCATAGACACCGTCTCTAAGCTGACCCTGGAAGAGAATGTGACCCGAAGTTTTGTCATTTATAAAAAAAAAAAAAGAGGAAAATTCACAAATAGTGTTATTGTCTTGACAAAGTTTTGAAATCGAAATTATATTACGAGAAATTCGAGGAACACAAAAAACATTAGTGAGTTTTAAAGCCGAGGAAGTAGAAAGTGGAATGGTAAACGAACCTAAGTGAGTAATGGGTAGCGATGAGCCATCACCAATGAGAACTTCGTAACTACCGTCATATGGAGAATGAAGAGCCAAGTTGTCGAGATCCCTAGTAATGTGATGAGATGCTCCACTATCAAGGAGATAACTGGAGTCGGTTGTGGGTTGGGTTGACATGGGGCCAGTGGTGGTAGTATGGGCTTGAGGAAAGGGACGGGTTTGACGGTTTAGGGTTTGAGTGGGAAGGACAGCAATTAATAACGCTTAAATTTATAGCAAAAGAAAAGAACGTGACCTTTAGCACCGCAGTATTGGCAAGAGCCTTTGAAGGGGGGGTTCTATTTCGGCTGGTTTGCATCAACAGAAGCGTGACCAGGGACAGTGAGGGACCGGGTGTAGGTGGGGGCAGTGCGACGGGTGTAGGAAGCCGCATGCACCGTGGCAGGGAACGGAGCAGGGGAGGTAGAGTGATTGTTTGTGAGCTCGAAATTGAGTAGTTTTTCGTGAGGGGATTCAAAGGAGATGGGTTCATCGTGAGCTTGAACAGCATCGATGACGGATCGATATATGTTGTATTCAAGCCCTCGATTTATTTTATCGATTAAGTCTTCATGGTCCATTGGTTTCCCAAGGACGGCTAATTTTTCAGCGCAAGCTTTGATGGTTTGCATATACTCGGCAATGCTTTGATTGGTTTTGCGAATGGAATTGAGACGGTCTTTATTTTAAGGATGTGGGCACGGGAAGGACAAACCCACGTAGAATAGTCGAGGGCAGGGACAGTTGTTTCAAGATTCAGGACGATTGCTAGGCAATTTTCTAGCGCAAAAGGAGCGTTGTTGAAAGCGGGGAACTGTTTTATGGGATGGATATTGACAAGAGTGGGAGCAACTTTCTCTGAAATGAGAGTTTACATAGGTTAGGCCTACTAAAGGTAGGGTGATGGAAGTGAATGAGGTAAAGGGTAACGAGGCTGGATTGTCAGGTCGGGTTGTGGCTAGACCTAAGATTAATCGACATTGTCAGTCAAATTTATAGTCCAGACTAAAATATTAAGATCTCATTGTCTGGTGCATGTAATTTTTTTATATTTTTTTGGGTTCAAAAGAGCGCACTAGTTAAAGAATCGAACCCCAACTTCATGGTTGGAGTAAGAGTGCTCTTTCCACTTGAGCGAACTCTTACATGTTTTTGCAAACCGAGTAACATTGATAACAAACGGAAGAGTTTTACACATTAAGCCCATTCAAAAAACATAAGGAACAGTACTTTTATATATAATTAATACAAAAACAATGTCAAGTCCAGCTTGTCAGCCCCCTTGGGCTAAAGCTCTAAAATTCAACACATACAATTAATAACCCTGCCTATCTGTAGTCCAGTATAATACTAACTGCAGTAAATCACAATCATTTTACCCCAAATTACAAAGGAAAACAAATTTTAAAAAATTTAAAAAAAAAAAAGAATGAGGAAATTTATACAAGAAGTTATTAATAATAAATAAGGTCATTCGAACTCTTACTGTGCATGAAAACTGTAGATTGCATTAAACTTATTCTCGGGTTTTTTTGTTCTTCAGGTTCCGCAGCTTCATGACTAATTGTTGCCTTTCTCCTTCTACCTCTGCGAATTTAAGGCTTATTTCTGAATATCTTTCCTGCATTTCCTTTAGCTCCTCTTCCATGGAGTTGTTTCTTTCCTTCAGTATAACCATCTCCTTCAACAATATATCCAACTTCTGATCTCCAGAATCATTGCCTGGCGGTGTTTGTTTAGTTTCAGATGATAATTCGCCATTACTGAAATAATTGGCAGCCGGATGTCAGGGTTATCTGTAAACTTACGACTTACGACAAAAAGAAAATAAAAACTGTATTGGGTAAAATTACCTATTCGACTCCAATGTGGATGGGTTAGCATCACACGTGACTTGTATCCCAACAGACACCTTTTCCTGCATCATGGTGAGCAAGTTTTTAGCCGCAGTTAATCATTTCTCGGGTATGTTTCCACATTTTTACTAGGTAGCAATATGTATGTCTTTAGAAGCCCGTTAAGTCGCCATCAGCATCTCGCCATGGTCATGATCAGTACAATATTGAGACCAATAAAGATATTGTTTGTCTCAGAACTCGTCATGGCGGGGTAAAGGGTAGTTGAACGTACGTCAACCTTAAACTTATGATGAACACTCAAAGAGATTGTTTCTGAATGACGAGTGATGAAATTTATGTTGAGAAGTGCCTGGACATAGAGCTACCTCATAGGCTCATAGTATAAGTGTAAAATAGGATTTGTCCACCATGTAGCAAACGCAAAGAATTGAGACCTTAACGCTATCGATAATGGGACGCAGAACAATATCAAAGATATATGTGATCTGATTGTATTATAATCTAAAAGAATAGCCATGTTCCTGAATGACGGAACTAACAAACCCACAAACCTTATTAACTTCATTGTCATGGCTTACGCCACGAGTAACTTCAAGTCCCCCTAGGCTGGTTTCAAGCTTCTCAATTTTGCTCTGAAGAATTCTTTCCTTAGCCAAGAAAGCAGTAGCAGAGGTTTCAAATGCAGTCTCTTTCAGCTTAATTTGTCCCTGAGAAACAGAAGACATATTTAGACTTTCTGGCTATTCAAGAGATCACTACTAGAAGCAAGCATTTAATATATCATAGAGACCAAATGTCAACATCAACAGCTCTCAACTATGTAAACCGCATAGATGGATCAAATAAGACAGTAAATAGTAATTACCTCAAGCAATTTTACTCTCTCCTTCAAAGTCACGACTTCCTTGGAACCAAAATCCTTATTAGGCCGCAATACTGCCTCGGATTTTGCATTTTTAGACGTCGCCTTTGACGTTTCTTGAACAACACCTCCATTGCTTTCTTTTAACTTCTTCTCAATACTCGAAACAATTTCATCCTTCTTCTTCAGATCTGCTTGAAGTTGGAACACCTGCTTCCTTAGTCTCTCCTTTTCTGACTCATCTTCGTATAGAGAATGCTTCAAGTTCTCACATTGCCCTCTTAGTACATCTACTTCCAATTGAAGATTTCTAACTTCCTCCATTGAATTTCCTTCCACCTCCTTTGTATTAGCTCTTCCCATCTCCTCTCTTTGAAGAAGCTCATCTTTTTCTACAACCCGTGTTTTCATTTGTTCCAGCTCCGATCTCAGAAATTTTATCTCAGTTCTAAGTTCTGATTCCCGAGCAGAAGAGTCCTTCTGAACTTCATCAACTAGTTCTTTCTCAGTTTCAACCAATTTTGATTTCTCTTCAATTTGCCCACATAGATCAAGCAACTTCCTTTCATAATCATACTTAGCTGATTGAACATCATCATTTGCCTTCTTTAGCAAATCTTGAAGATGCCGATTATGCATTCTTAATTCACTGGCTTCCGTCAATGCTTTACTCGCCAGCTTTTCATTCGCATCAAATGATGACTGCATTTGGGTGGACAGTCTCTTGAACTCATCTTGAATTCTCGCAGCAGTATTCGCATTTTTCCACCTCACTAATCTAAGCGCTTCCTCTGCTCGAATTGCTCGTTGTTCCTCGTCCACTTTAGCACGAGTGACAACCTCTAGATCAGCTTCAAAACCTTCCACCTGTTTCTCCATCTCTTCTTCAAGAATCTGAATATGTGCTTCAAGTTCCTTTATTTTACACAAAGTACTAGAAGACTTTTCTGAATGCATTTTGAGTTTATTCTCCAGATTTTTTATATTAGCCTCAAGCTCGTTGATGGTAGCATGACACTGAGTGACAGCTGCTTCTGCTTGGACCGCTCTCTGCTCTTGACCCATTTTGGCATGAACTAAAGTTTCCATACTAGCTTCATATCCTTCATTTTGTTCCTCAAGCTCTTTAATGGTTGCTAAAGAACTTATTAACTCTTCTAGATTCTTCTCTCGTTCACTCTCCAATTTTTCTACGTTAGTTTCAAGTTCATTTATAATAGCATCACATTGAGTAAGAGCTTCTTCAGCTTGCAAAGCTCTCTTCTCCTGCACCGACTTGGCATGCGTGACAGCGGCCATGTCAACTGTAAAGGCTTCTGCTTGTTGCTGTAGCTTTTGTGTGAGGCTCACGTTACAAGCTTCAAGGTCTTTTATCGTACCCAAACAATGTGATAATTCTTCTGACTTCCCAGTGAGTTCATTCTCGAGCTTCTCTCTCAAAGTTTCAAGCTCTTTCATTGCTGTGTAAGAGCTTGATCCTTCCCACTGCATCTTGAGCTGGTCCTGGAGATGATTTTGGTCCAATCTAGAACAATATTCGTGATTTTCTTGCTTTAAAATCTCGTAGTCTAAAGCAAGTTGTTCCATTTGCATCTCCAGCTCATCCTTATCTCTCCTGTACATCTCGATTTCGCTACACAAATCCATTATCTTCTGCTCGAGCAAATAGGTTTCTTGGGCCCCACTATGCTGCCTAACAAGCTCTTCCAGAGCCTTTTGTTCTTCATCATCGTCGCTCTGGCTTTTAAGCAAACTTTCCTCAATTTCCACGGCACTCTCCCCAGATGCCAATCTATTAGACACATGGGAGATTCCTTGATTGTACTTTTCCAACATTTCCTCCAAATCTTGGACTGCAAAAAGCAGCTCCGCATTGGAATCCTGTGTCTTTTGAAGCTGTACCCGGAGATTTGCATTGATCTCCTTCTCATAGTTAAGCTCTTCTTTGATCTCTTCTAGGAAAGTCCATGGGTCCCCTTCAAACTGGAATTTGCTTTTGACTTTAAAATCATCAGAACGTTTCCGATAGGCTTTGAGCTTTTCACATTCATCCTTGAGCTCATTCTTCTCCTCTTTTAAGAAGGTGATCTCTCTCAACATATCCTGTCCTTTCTTGCTCTCCTTCACAATCTGCTTTCGAAGAGTTTGCAACTCTAACTCTGAAACTTCAGCCCTCCTGGACAAAGCAACGAGGTCAGCCTTCAGCCTGTCGACCGAATCATCCAAACCCATGTGAGATGTCTCACTGAGAAAGGCATCTCTGGGACTGTTCAAGGAGTAGACTGAGCTTGAGTCATTAACAGGGACGATTGCCAACTCCCATTGTGTTTGCTGATCTTGATTCTTACTGCTATTATTATTATTTTGTACTCCAACCTCTCTCGGAGAAAGTCCAGAACTGCTATCAGTGCTTGAAAGTGTGACGTCAGAACCACTTGAGCCTCTACGTGTACCATGTAAGGTTGTTGGCTGGAGTGAAGACGCTTTTTTCAAAGGTTCAACCTGCACAAGCAGCAATTATAAGATCATCTGCTTCGTTTGAATATCAAATACAAATCGTCAAAAGTCGAGAAACAAATTTATCACAATATGATCCATATTTTACTGATAAACTTGATCATACAAATGACCCAGTGAACATATACATAGAAAATAGGAATTTCCGAAATCTTACTTGAACGGAAGTCTGGACGACATCTTCTACATCACCATTGCTAAAATACCGTCTCAAAGTACGATCATCCTGTTTTAGTTTCAGATCTTCAATTTCTTCAAGTTCTCTCACTTGGCTGAAAAATTCGCAAAGCATGACAGTAAACATCACAACCCCCTAAAAACAATAAAATAGGCCAAATGTCGCATACAAAGGCAGGTACAGTAAAGACAAAGATAGATAATGACACTCACCTTTGGTTACCATTTTCCTGTATCCTTTGGATTAAAACCTACGCACATGAAGCAATCACATTGATTAAGAAAGCTTAAAATTCAGTAATGCATCCTTTCTTAATGCAGTAAAATACCCACATCACCGTTCATTTTCATAGTAACCATACATCAGAAACAATCCAAGACAGAGATTTATAAACGGTAATTAGGTAAAAAATAGGCCCAAAATATTTACACTAAAAAAACATATCAAAGACATGAGAGCGAAAGACAAACAGCAGTACTAACATGCAATTGAGTTTCCGAAGCCGAATTCTTGAACGGAAAAGAAAGAGAACAAGCCTTGGTTGCTCCTATATACTCTGCTATATTCACACAAAACTCTCCCACTAGACTTCCTTTCCCCGATCCCTGCATTAGATATCCACATTACATCAATCAATGCTATTAAACTTCAACCAACAAAATCTAATTTAGTTAAAAATGCACAAAAACTTAATATTAACGCCTTTAGACCAACCAAGTCTCATGTGTTGGACAGTCTCATATAAAGTGACAAGATCCACCGAAACCCTGCACACCATGTGTTAGGTGCACCTAAGAACACATGCTCTTGCAATTTTGTAACACAAATCTTCAAATGATCATACTTTTTCATCTAGTCGTCTGGCGAATTATCATTTACGTAACTCAAAGCAAATGCTCGTTGGTGAACAAGCGAGGTTAGCAGGGGACCTATGATTTAGCCGCCATAACTTGAAATACTAACTCCGTCCCTATCAATGCATCTAATTAAAATGTCACTATTCTTGCTTATGACGAAAAGTAATCTGTGACATCTCACAACCGCCTCTCTTTTTCAACATTATTTTAACCGGATGGAGACGTCAGAAGCTTATGACGCGTCACAAATGAGAATTTATGTCAAAATGCAGTCGGAAAACAACAGTAAAAAGGTAAAAAATAGAAAGAGTGGACAATACATACAGTGGAGATGAGGAAATAATAGATTCTATCAAGAATCTTGCCGGATTTAGGATCTAATATGAATTTAACAGTTTCATAAACAGGATTCTCCCAAACACAATTATTCTCTCTAATCACACATTTCTCTAATTTCGACGTCGGTTTTCCGTTCTCCGCCGGCACCACCGATATCACTAATCCGCTTCCGCCGTACTCCGCCACCTTCACATTATATTATTAATTAATCACACATTAACAACCTTCATTATCATCAAACATTCAAAACCAACACTAATTAACAATTCTATATATATAATTAATAATATAACACTTGATTCTACATTGCTAAACAAATGATTTTTTAATATAAATATGATTATTAATCATAAAAAAGTAGTAGAAGTTGAATTATTAGGTCATATGATTGTACATTGCTAAAAATATTAAAAATTAATTTTAAAAAAAAGGCGAAAATGACATTGCCGACAAAAACTAATAGAAATTAACCTGAGTGATGTGAAACTGGAGTTTAAAGATCGCAGTGATTTTACTCCTTTCATGATTTCTCCATTTAAACATGATTAATTAATTAGGCCGTCGACGGAGCGCCGGTGAACATTGCTGAAGAATCGGCGGCGAGTGGTGAGTTGACTCGGTGGGAGAGGCAAGTGGTAGATCTGGACTCAGTGAGCGAGTTGGAGCAGGTGATCGAGTAAAATAATAAGTGTAGAACAGTAGAGGTAAGCTAGATAGCAAGCAAGGAACAGTGTATGTGTGTGTGTGACAGTCTTTCACCTTGGAAGAGACGACAAGAGTGAGAGACTCTAAATAAAATAAATGTCAGTGTTTTTTTTAGAGTATTCAAGAAGAAGCTTCTCATAAGGGTAGAGATCCTTTTAATCTACTGGTATAAGACTTGTCGAAGCCGTGGTAAATATGACTCATTTAAGATGAAATATCAAAAGAATAATTTTCTAAGTTATAATACTCCCTCCTAGTCGGTCATTTCTTCCCTCTTTCCTTATTGGGTAAGTCGGGTTTTCTTCCCTCTTTCCCTTTTTGGATGTGGGGTTGTGTGTTTTGTGTGGTCTAAATTCATTTGTATGTGGGGTAGTGTGTTTTGTGTGGTTTAAATTCATTTCCTTAATTTTTGTGCAAAAGGGAAAGGGGAAGAAATGAGTGACTAGGAGGGAGTAATTTGTCATGAATCAAAATAACTTGAGTGTAGTGGAGTGTAGGAGTGCTTTAAACCGTTGCAATGACAACGAATTGAGAGGTCACAAGTTCGACTCCTTACACGGGAGTGCTGTGGTTACCTGCCATCAAGGGTAACTTTGATGACTTATATGGTTCCTGGGTTTGCTGGGTATTCGGGTGTTCCCTTAGTCATAAAAAAAAACAATTTGTTAGGACAAATGATCACATATGTCGTTAAACTGACGATATTTGGCTCGTTTTCAGGTTGTGACGAAAAGTATCAATGTTCAATGAGAATTGGTGTCTGTTAATCGTTTAGGAATTAAGGTTAATTGTCCCGGAGGATGGCCGTACTCCCTTACACTTAAAAGCAATATACCAAAAAAAAAAAATATTAGCTGAGCAGTCATTTAGTTACGTTTGCTTTATTTAAAATTATTGACAATAATGGATGTCAAACATGGAATTATTTACTAGAATAAAAATAGTATGGAAAAGTAAATAATTGAAAGAGACATCTGAAAAAAAGAAATAGGTAAATAAATTAACATAAGTGATTGTATAATACTCACCCCGTCCCGGTCATTTGTCATCTATTTCCATTCTAGGGTGTATCAATAAACTATTATCTATTTCTACTTTTGTTAAGTTTTATAGGTAAAAGGTAACGTACAAGTCGATGAAATAATAATATTGTATTCATTTGTTAGACATCCACTTGCATTTCCTTAACCTTTGTGCAAAATACACTAGATAAAAATGATTGAGACGAAGGGAGTATAATATAAGAAATTAAATTAGGATTTCTATTCGCTAAATTAATGTGATTAGGTTAGCAGAAGTAATAGTATAATGTAGGTATTGTAATTAAATTAGAGTAATTTGTGGGTTGTAATAGTATATATAGTATTAAACAAGAATTAAATTAAATTAATAAGGGTTTCTATTTGCTAAGTTAATGTGATTAGGTGAGGAGTGAATAAAGATGATAGATAATGTTATGGGAAAAATTGTATTTTGAATAACAAAATTAGGATTGGTAATTGGGTCCGTTTCTTATTAGTATTCAAAACCATCTTTTGTGATCGATTGTTTTTCATTTAAGTTATATATTTATTTAATCATCAGCACGATGCATTAGAGATATTTAAGATTAAGTCAATCTAATATATATGAAATATTTCCGTGCATACAAATATACAATAGAGTATGATCTTCTAAATAAAATGAGCTTAAAACAATCACATATAACAGGGATGGTATATAATATAATCAGGATACATTTTTTAAAATTTCAATCCCATTAGTAGCATGGACTTTTAGTTGGTTTTCGATAATTTAATCCCATTTAAAATTTAATAACAAATCTATATGTCAATTCTATATTTACCGTCAAAGTTTACAAAATTTGACATTCAAAAGGCTAATATTACCAATGATTGCAATGAATTAGATTTAAAAGAGTATGAATAATACAATACAACAACAAGAAGAATAAAACTAACCATTATTGACCAATATTTTTTAATGTAATTTATGAAACACAAATTCTCATTTGTTAAGCTTGTGACAGGTCATATCCCACATGGGCAAGTAAAGGCCAGTTATTTATAATTTTCTAAACTTGTCTCATCTACCCATGTGGAATATACTTGACCCGTTACAAATTTGTGACGGATAGGTGTTACAACAAGATTTATGGTTTAAGAAAGTAGTGAAGGAGAGAGGGAGAGGAAGTGCGTACTTAACGGCAACGAAACAGTAGATATAATAATACTACGTGTGAAATCATGCAAGTGTTGTTTTTAGTAATCAGAAAATCCATCTAATAAGTGAATCACAAACAAATCGTCTTTTGTATCTAGTTTTGGGCAGTAGGTCTTGCTTGTGACGGGTCGGATCTTGTGACGGGTATTTTGTGAGAGAAAATGGGTAGAGGGGACAAGGTGGGCACCCCCCATATGCTTCTCCACTCACCCTTGATGGGTATTTTGTGAGAGAATATGGTACCCGTCTTAAGCTTAAGACGGATACCCCCGTCTTAAATGAGAATTTGTGAATTTTGGGAGGAGTATTGTCCAATTTGGGTAGAGTACTATGAGTTTGGTATATCCTCTTCTAATTGCTACTTTTATATCCCTATGGACTATGATTTACCCTTATCGACTTGACCTACCAACTGTTGCTCCAATTTAATGATTGTCTATCTACTCATCTCACATCTGTGTACCACAAGGTATTCTGTACTATACATGTACTTGTATACTTCGTAATGTGTATAGAACGAGATGGGATCACTTCAGAGTTCAGACGACCATTTTTATCCGAAACAATGAGACGGAATTGTTGTTATATTTGTAAATAAAATGGTCACAAAATTGTAACAGGTTATTATCTTCCTTATGGGTAAATAAGACAATATTCAGAATATATAAGATGTAACAAGTGACTTGTCTTTATTGTTGAGATCTCTTCATGTGTGTGAGGGCCAAGAGGCATTATCTCACATTGGTAGAAAATGAGTGAAGTGGTAGAAAATTGAGTGAAGTGAGTAGTTTATACTTACCCCATTTCAATGAATTGTATACGTTTGTTTTATTAACATATATCAATACTCGTTTTCTATTATTCATATCTTTAGTTACATAATACTAAAAAAAATAAAAATTTGATCATATTCATAATGTGCTCGATAAGACGATTTAAACAAGATCTCACATGACTATCGATTATATTATACATTAAAAGTTATATTGAATATTATTCTAACTTATGAATAGTCCCCAAAAGGCAAACATATACAATTCAATGGAATAGAGCTCTCTTTCAATCACCATTCACCAATCATTAATTTTAGAATGGAACGTCACTTGCTTGTGGACCGGTCTCTGACATAATTATATAAGTCAACATAGAGTGCTAAAAATATATAAACTATTTATAATGAGCTTTAAAAATATTATTGAATAATTTAAAAAATTATTTTCTGTTCATCTAATAAACTATAACTATTATAGTACATAATGCATAATGGGCAAAACAACATTGCATAATGAGTTAGGTAAAAAAAAATTGAAATATTTAGCCAAACAAGTGATATGTTAAATCTATGATAACTTTTAATCATTGAACTTCTATATTTAGTTAAATAAAAAATAATTTTAAAATAATATATATAAATAGCATTTACAAACTTATCGTACGAAAAAAGGGATTCTATGCTAATATTGTGAGGGTAAAAACCAAATAAGTGAATACAATTGAGTCAAAATTCAGGTTAAAATAAATTTGCCCTAATTTAAATTTTATAATTTAATTCTTTTACTTAAAATTAATTTACGAACGTATACTATTATGGTATACAATAATTTTGGACATTAACATAGTTAAAAATTATATTTGACATGATGATCCTCTCAAGTATACAATATAATACTCCCTCCGTCCTGGTCATTTGTTTACCATTTCCGTTTTAGGGTGTCTCATTCATTTGTTTATCTTTCTATATTGGGAATGTTTTTTAGGAGTAATATGATGTGTTAATGAGACTATTGTCCACTTATCATCCATCAAGGCCCACCACAAATGGTGCCCTACCCTTTCCTTAATAATTGTGCCAAAAGCAAATGTAAACAAATGACCGGGACAGATTGAGTATTTATTAAGCTTACTTATGATTCTAAAAGCATTAGTCTTTAATTAAAATGAATCCCTACGATTATTCGATTTTTATATTCCTGTTTATACGCTGCTTTTTTCATTAGGTAAAATAGCCTCGCCGTTTCTGTTAAAAAAAAAAGATTCCGCGTTTTTTATATAGCTCTTACAAGTATATATGGATTATTGTAAATTAATGAAAAAATATTGGACCTAATCAAAAAGTCCTTCTCAGAATTGTGCTAGATTAGTTACCCGATTATTTAGGGAGTCACGATTTTCTCCATTTTCCCTTTTATTTACCCTCAATATAATCAGTTATCGTGATTAAATCTAAGACAAATATCCTCTCTTTATTTACTATTTCCATAAACTTATTTGCTTTTACCGTTGATTAAGTAATTGGCTAATAAACTTCCATTTTCTCTAGAAATATAAATTAAGATAAGTGGTAGGTAAATTATAAACCAGTTTTATTACACCGGGTGGTATACTGTTCGAGTTTTATAATAGAGTTTTGAGATTGAGTGTATATTTATGAGCTTAATTGTAAAGTTTCTGATCTTAATTACATAAGTGTTGAGCTTAGAAATTAAAATGAAACTTAAAACCGAAACATATAAGCGCAATTAAATTTTATTTTTGATCTCAAAAAAATAAAATATAACCCTTTAAGACAAAAACTTTCAAACATTAAATAAAAATACACAAAGGTTCAATTAAATGTATCACAATTGTATATTATACTACTCCTTCTATTCTCAAATATAAGTCATTTTAGCGTTTTCCAAAAGTTTTATATTATAAGACGTTTTACTCCTTTAGATTAATAATGTAATACTTTTTGCATTGGTTGTTTAATCTTGTATGGGTAGTTTTAACTACATAACTTGTAATCGTTTATGTTTTAATGAGAAGCTTACATTTCACCAAAAAAAAAGTCCTTCGATATTTGTATTGTTCATATTACTTTTTTGATATTTTAGGAAGTTGTTTTAATAGATTATTTAATTGTGCAAGAATTCAAGTATTACTTTATCCAATTCTTTAAAATGTGTGCATTTTCTTACTTATATTTGAAAATGGATTGAGTATAGTACAAGGGGTGATATTTACCCTAGTTGATTCCAAAGCTTAAGCTGCTTAAAAAAAAGGATTACTGAAATTTGACATTCAATTGATCTCATTAAAAACGGGGCATATCATTTTTATATCAGTTTGCTTTACCGATTTAGTCTTCAATTGTTTTAGGAAAAGTCAAGTCATATAGTTAAAGTGGTCAAAACCAATAAGACAAGTTTTTTTAAGAACACAAAATCAAGATGCACGATTATGCATTAGCATTAGTGCTTGATGCGATTGCATGTGATTGCAAATGCTTGTACTTTATGTTTGGATGTCATAAGCACCTTTTTCAGTTAAATGAGCTCATAGCCTCATACTATATTACTAACTAGCTACTCATTCATCCCGCCATTTATTCAATCTATTCGTTGTAAGACATCTTATTCATTTGTTTATCTTTTAGAGTAAAACTAGTTCTATTACCCGTGAAATTCACGGAATGTTATAATTAATTATTTTTTATTACTTTTTTCTCATTTAGGGTGTTTTTTTTTAAAATTATATGAAAATATAATCGAGTACTCTATCTTATAAGTTATAATTATACTTGGATGCGTGAAGTATTTTTTTTTAAAATAAACTTTGACATGGACATACAACATACACTGTTGAGCCTCAAACATGATTTTTGGAAATACTTATGACTATTAGTAAAAAAAATTGCTCATAAATTAAAATCAAGAGATCTTGTACCTCTTTCCTTCCCATGCTTAAAAATAAAAACAATATTACAACTTACTATCTGAAAATCAATTTTTTCAAATGATGTTGATATTTCGAGATATTGTATCAAACTCAAATATTAGAGTAACTTAAATCTCACTCGCATTAGTTAGATTGTTGGGATAACATTGTTTAATTTCAAATTGTTCTACAAAAAATACATCCTTTAGTTAGTCTCTTGCTATGTCATGCTTTGAAGGATGCACTCTACAAAATATGAGTGTATAATATTGCATCTTGATCTGTATGCCAACAATAGCTATCGACAAATTTATCTCGACCTTAATATAGTAAATTCTGAGATTTGTTTGAACAAAAGTACGACAATAGCTTATGCTAAGTGACAATAAACCAATCATCATAAATTAATGATGAACACAATTTTATAATAGACAATGTCTACGAAATCAGTCTTGACATTCATCTATTAAAATACATTTTTAATCAAGACATGGGAAAAATAAGGGCACATCAAAATAGAACTTCAACAAATTACGTTATTGAAGTCAAAAATTAATATTTCGACTAAATACATATATACATAATTTAATTAGAGGAAAAATGAGTGGGACTTAAATCGTGTTCCTCTCCGTGCCACTTGAAAAAAGGCGAATACTTAGTACTTTAGTAATTATTACGTAGTACATTTTTAGATTTCTCAAACAATCAACTTACACGATCTGAAAAGTAAATACTATACAAATCGATAAATGAGCATATCATTTTCCATGGAGAAACATATAATATACTTGTACCTTACACGTCGCCAACGTTTTATACATTATATTGTTCATTATCCAATGTTAATATAAGAATGTGAATTACCTGGAAAACTAATATATAACGTCAATGAAATAACGTTTTTGCATAGATAACACCATGATTTCATTCACTTAAAAGGATAATAAAAATGGAAAAAAGGATAGGCTAAAGTAGTAACTTACAACATAACAACAATGGAAGTTCATGACATTGAAACCTGTAAAACACAACAAAATAAATATTTTAAACTTATTTGACTAACAAAAATGTGAAAACCCATTAAAAAATAAACTATTAGCAAGTTATCTACACATAAGTACTTAACATATGCAATATCACTTGAAAAGATTATGTAAATATAAAGGAAAATATTACTAAAGAGACAAAAGCATAAAATTAAGTGCATCATTAGTTTAATATATACTCTGTAATTAATAATATAACGGTTTTTAAGGTCATTGGTATTTCAAGGGATAGATAAGAGTTGAAGTAGGTTACAAGCTTACATTGGATGGAAGAAGATGAAAAACAAAAGTGGAGTAAAGCCATAATAAAACATCTTGAATGTGGCAATATTGTTACTATTATTATGATTTTTTTTTAATTATTATTATTTATTATATTCTTTATGTATAACTTAGAAGACTTATGAATGTTGTCATTTGACAAGTCACTACTACTCAAGGTTACCCTTTTTATTGTATTGTACGTATAGATTTGTTATATCTTATACGTGGAAATATTTTTTTTCTTTTAATGATATTGTATATTTATGTACCAAATAAATAATATTGTATATTAAAGTTGTCTTCAGAAAAATCATATGATTAATGTGAAAATAATTATTAAACTTAAATAATGAATGAATATAAAATCTTATACTTTTACTTTATAAAATATTATTAGGTTACACCATTCTTTTTTTGTTTTAAGTTTGTATAACTTTTAATAAACAAATGAAGTATGCATTTTTAGTGCTACGATTTCTGGAAATTTAAGTTTAAAAATTTTTAAAAAAATATAACGTTTTCAACATTTCACAATGTGAAAATAAATTTTAAAAATATTAGTATGAAGAATCTTAATTGATTCATTAACTTATTCTATTACAAATTAAAACTTCAACTAAAATGTCAATTTTAGTTACAAATTAAAACTTCAATTGAAATGTCAATTAATGTGCTCAATTAATTTTAAAATAATGCTAATGACAATGACATTTAGTAAGAGATTTTGGTATATTTTATGCATATATGAAAGAGTTAATTTAGTAAATTTATATGGTGTGAGGTGACATCACAAAATGTTAGAAAATGAAAATACTAAAGTTTGGTATGAAAGATGGAGAATTTGTAATTATGAAGTCTAATAATGTTTGGAAGATGGAGGCTTACAATTTAATTAGTATATTGATTAATACTTTGCCGTTTTATATTCCGTTTTTAGTTTTTTTTTTTTTACATTTGATTTAAAGAGGGAGAATTTGTGATTATGAAGTCGAGAAATGTTTTAGGAGATGAAAGTTTACAACTTTATTAGTATGCTACTCTGCCTTTGTATTTTTAATTTTTTTAATTTCTTTTTAATTTAACTTGGAATTGTGTACCTTATAATGTGTCATCCTATTAGCTACTCAATGTAGCCTTTTTATGTTATTGTATATATATAATAATATATATGTATAGATTACAAAGAGTTGGTAAATAAGATGTAATAATGGACATCAATTAATATATTTAATTTGAAATTTAGTTTTTTTTTGTAAGGTATACAAAAAGGCAAGCGAAAATAAAAGGGCAACAATTATGTAGGTTTCTTATTATTTTTAATTAATTATAAAAGTGATATGTGGCAAGAAGTTGAGACGTGACACGTGTCACCTCAATGGAGGCTCAACAAGCCTTTTTATATTATTGTAAGATTAATAATAACATCCTTTTACAAACCACTTTTCTAAAATAATTCCCTTTTGAATTTTTTTTAATAATTTACTCCCATAAAATGTTCTCAGGTCAAAAATTGCACCCAAATGAACCATTCCGTCACAATTTTCGTCAAAATTTGAATTTTCTGGTTTGAAGTCTAATTTTTGGACGAAAATGCTCTTTCTCTATCTTATAACAGTAGGTCTTGCTTAAGACGGGTCGGATCTTACAATGAGTATTTTGTGAGAGGAAATGGGTAGAGGGGACAAGGTGGGCTCCCCCCATGTGCTCTCCACTCACCCTTGATGGGTATTTTGTGATAAAATATGGTATCCGTCTTAAGCTTAAGACGAATACCTCGGTCTGAAATAAGAATTTGTGATCTTATAAACCATTGTTGTCTTCCCCCAATTTCATTCTCTTCATTTACCTTATAAACCATTATTGTCTTCTCTCTCCTACCTTATAAATCAATGTTGTCTTCTCTCTCCTATGTTCTTTTTCATCTATCTCAACTCTTATTTCTATTGTAATTTGCACTAAGTATAGTATTGATCTTTAGTTGTGTTCATCTTAGTGGTGCGATTTAGGGTTCATCTTTTTTCCTAATTATGTTCATCAAATTTGGGTTTCAAACCCAGAAACTGAACTTACAAAACAGTACAACAATACTAGGGTTAGAAACCCAGAACACTACAAGAATTTTTGGGGGAGGAAACCAATTTGTTAAATTAAGGGTTCTGATTTTCGCAGTACACATTTTACTCAATTTAGTACACTGTTGACAATTATACCCCTCTAATTTCTCACCTCATTTTCCCTCTCTAAACTCTTTCTCATGTTTTAATATATGTATTACAAAAGAAAAAATAACATAGTAAAATCTTTAAGACTAATGTAAATGAAAAAAATTCATGACGATTGCGTAAAAATATAGAAAAAAACAAATGAATTGAAATACAATACATTGACATAAAAATCAACATTGTACTAAACAAAACTATACGATACAAACTACATTGAAAAAAAAACACTATACAGTACAACTGTATTGGAAAAAAAATAAAGGCACAGTAAACAAATATTATACAGTACAATACTACCCATCGCCGACCTTCGTCGGCAGTCCCTTCGCCGGCAGCCCCTTTGTCGGTCGTCCATTTGTCAGCCGTCCATCCCTTCTTTGTCACCGCCATGAATAAATAAAATCCTTAGCAATTTAATAATTTAGACATAAAACCGTAATTAAAAAGAAATAAAGAAACTAAAATATAATAAGAGTCAACTTTATTAATATAAGATTAGCGTATTAAATACATGTTCGTCATTTGAATAACCGTTCATACTTGAAGAGAACTTTTATGAAGTTTGAAAAGGGTTAATGTGTAGAGAGAAGGTAGAAAGGAGGCAAAGGGAACTAGGTTTGATATGTTTTTTTGAAGGGTAACAAATGGAAAGTTTGGTGTACAAAGTACTAAAATGAGTAAAAAACGTACTGCGAAAATAAACTCCGTAAATTAATTAGGGCAATGAACAATAAAATTTGTTAAATTAAAACAATTAACCTAAAAATAAGGGTTTAAAACATCCAAATTAATACCATAAACAAGAGTAGGGGGAGGAAACATACACTAACGAATTTGGAATATTGAGCAATTTGATCGGAACTTTGATATGCATTTAAAAAAACGAATTTTTGGGGGAAAATTAGAGAGAGAGAGACGACTGAGTGAGATGAAGAAATGAGAACAAGAAATGGGAATGTTGGGTTACTAAAAAATAAGGGTAGATTGGTAAGAAAACACACATTTTCATCTTAAAGTCCATTTGTGTGCAATTTTTTACCCGAGAACATTTGATGGGAGTAATTATTAAAAAGTTTTCAAAAGGGAGTTATTTTCGAAAAACTGGTTTATAAAAGGGTGTAATTATTAATTTACTCTATCTTTTAAAAACCTTTTTATGTGAAAATTTTCATGGTTAATTTGATTATCTAATGTCATTATTGTCTATTTGTCATCCATTAACTATATCCACAAATGATTTTACTGCTTTCTCTTTAGTTTTTGTGTCAAACGCAAGAACAAACAAACGACCAGAACGAACGGAGTATTATACTACAATGGACCATGTTAATGGTGTAGCTTTGTGAGTTGAGTATGTAAGAATTATTATTATATTAATATTTAATTCTCTATTGTGTGGACCTAATTACTGATATTAGTTGCCTTAATTAAATAATGGTTAAATATATTGTTTCGGGTTTTTATTAGGAGTCCTAGTTTAAGTAGATTATGGTAAATAGCTACAGGCTATTTACATAACTGACTACTTATTCCATAAAGCCCCTCCTGCCACCTCTCTATATAAGTACACCTATTTGTGCTTTAACCTAATTCATTCAGATCACCAACACACAAGAAAGAAAGTGAATTAGAGAATAAGGAAAGTAGGAGAAGGCAAAGCAATAAGGGTTTATTATTTATCTTTCTCAAGTAACTTTATTATCAGATCTGATGGCTGCACCACGTAAGTACCTTTAAGTCATTATCGTTATAATCAAGATCCTATAATTCATGTTTACATGTGGTATCAGAGCATGGTTGTGATTATAGTTGTAATTCTGATTAATGTTTTAATTATGTTTTTATGAATGAATTAATGTTTTAATCATGATGTTGTAACATTCATTCATAATTGATTGTATACCCTTATGATAGATATTGTATCCTTATACCATAATCGTTTCCGCTGCCCTAATCGAATTATTTCGTTTTTAATTGATCTATGATGATTTCTATATGATTTATGATGAATATTTGCGCTGCCCTAATTCGATTTGTATGATTTATTTTGATTATTATGCGTATGAATGCCGTCTAATTTCTATCCTACTCGATCGAGCTAATGCTCACTCGATCGAGGCGTTTTGTTTATGCTTCTGCTCGATCGAGCTAACTGCTTACTCGATCGAGTCTTTCCTGCTTTGCTTCTGCTCGATCGAGCTCACTGCTTACTCGATCGAGTCTCTTCTGATTTGCTTCTGCTCGATCGAGCTGATGGTGTACTCGATCGAGTGGTTCCCTTTTGCCTTGTTCTCGATCGTGCTAAAGTCTTTCTCGATCGAGATGCCTTGTTTATTTTTTCTACTCGATCGAGCTGTTGTTTTACTCGATCGAGGACTTCCCGTGCTGTTTCTGAGATTTATCGTCTGTTTTACCGTATGCTTGTGTAATATTATGTCGTTATGCTTATAGAATTAATTTATTTAGCGTACATTATTATTATATATCAATTATACATTAGTTATATCTTATGTATCGTTTGAAGGAGACCTCCGCATTATGACGTGTTGAAATTCACCACAGTGAATTCATCTCGTACGCGATAAGATCTCATAATGTATTTAAATTGGACATTCACATTATGTTGATGTTCACCACAGTGAACTCAAATTATGCAGTGAATATCCGACTAAGCATCTAATGGGGTGAAATAACTCGTATTAAGGTTTTACCCACAGGTAACCTGACATTAAAGTAAAGCACCCAATAAAGAGAGTATTCTTGATTATGTAATTAAGCATGCGTAGGTTGTCCACAGATACTACACATTGCCTAATGAATGTTTATAAGTTACTCATTTAAGTTTCAAGTCTTAGTCATAATTGCTATTGTGTGATAAACTCAAAGCCTAATGTTATGAGCATTGTTCATAATGCAGTACCGTTGCAAAGCTCCCTCAATAACTGTGTCCAAGCAGTACCACAACTTGATGGTACTAATTACTCTGAATGGAAGGAGCATCTCGAGTTCTATTTAGGTATTCTTGAACTTGATCTGGTGCTTACTGGAACAGCTCCTGCTGAACCAGCTGAAGATGCGAGTAAAGAGGTACTTGATGAGTATAACTGGTGGAAGAAATGTGACAGTCTTTGCTTAAAATTTTTACGACTTACCACTGCACAAAACATTAAGTCTTCCATTTCGGAGACAGACTGTACTACAGCCAGTAAGTATATGGAAATCATTAAGGAACGCTTTCAGACTACCGATAAAGCGGTAGCTGGAAAGACTTATGTCTGAACTTACCACTGCTAAGTATAATGAGAATGTTACCACCATGCAGCAACATGTGCTGCATATGACGAATCTGGCAGCTAAGTTGGGAAAACTGGGCATGAAAGTTGAGGATCCGTTCCTTGCCCAGTTTATAATCAACTCTCTGCCAGATAAGTTTGATGCTTTTCACCTTCATTACAACACCGTTAAAGAAATTTGGAGTATTAATGAATTGACCAATAAACTGGTTCAAGAAGCAGCAAGAATCAAACAGAAAGATGAGGCTGATGCCTCAAGTAAGAATGGTGGTTTACCCCAGGCACATCATGTGCATCATGCAAGCGGGAAATCTAAAGGTAAGTTTGGAAACAGGAAGGGCATTAAGCCAAGCCCTTCTGATAAACCGTCTGCATCTGGCGTTAAGAAGGAAATTAAGAAGCAGGAAAGTTGCTTTTTCTGTAGAAAACCTGGGCACTTTCAGCAAGACTGCATAAAGCGTAAGAATTGGTTCGAAAAGAAGGGTAAGCCTTTGGTTTTAGTATGTTTCGAATCAAATTATGTTGAAGTTCCTTCTAACACTTGGTGGCTAGATACAGGCTCTAATGTACACATTTTGAATTCCTTGCAGGGATTCCTTATGACAAGAAGCATAAATCCAAATGAGGCCTCCTTATACATGGGGAATAAAGAAAAAGCCTCAGTAGAAGCCATTGGAAGATTTAGCTTGGAATTAAGCACTGGATTTAAGTTGATTTTGGAGGATACACTTTATGTTCCCTCCTTCAGACGCAATTTAATTTCAGTTTCTAAGTTAGATAATAGTGGTTTTAAATTATGTTTTGGACAAGGTTGTTTCAGTATGTATCGAGATAATATTTATGTTGGTTCTGGGATTTTAGAAAATGGATTATATCGTATTTATTTAGATAAATTGTTTTCAGAATCTCTTTGTGTTTCTTATAATGTTTCTCTGCATAATAATGTTGGTTCGAAACGTGGAAGATGTAATGAAAGTTCCTCCTTCTTGTGGCATAAACGTTTGGCCCATATTTCAAGAGAAAGAATGAACATATTGGTTAAAGACAATATGTTACCTTCTCTTAATTTTACTGATTTTGGGACGTGTGTGGAATGCATTAAAGGTAAGCAAACCAAACACACCAAGAAAGGGTCCACAAGAAGCACTGCGTTATTAGAAATTATACATACAGACATTTGTGGTCCTTTTGATGTTCCCTCCATGAGCGGAGAGAAATATTTCATCACATTTATCGATGATTATTCACGTTATTGTTACCTTTACCTTTTGCATGAAAAATCTCAATCAGTAAACGCCTTAGAGGTTTACATTAAGGAGGTTGAAAGGCAATTGGGAAAGAAAGTGAAAATCATAAGGTCAGATAGAGGTGGTGAATATTATGGCAAATATGATGAATCAGGACAACATCCTGGTCCCTTTGCAAAACTCCTTGAAAGTTTGGGTATTGTCCCTCAGTACACAAATCCTGGTTCTCCATGGATGAATGGTGTAGCTGAGAGGCGTAATCGAACCCTATTAGAGGCTGTAAGGACAATGATGAGTAATACCAACTTACCCATGAAGTTGTGGATGCATGCCCTTATGACTGCTGTGTATGTTGGAAACCGGGTTCCCAGTAAGACAGTTTCAAAGACACCATTTGAACTGTGGAAAGGGTGGAAACCAAGTCTTCAACATTTGCATGTATGGGGATGCCCAGCAGAGGCACGCATTTATAATCCACATGAAAGGAAACTCGATCAAAGAACCATTAGTGGGTTCTTTATCGGTTATCCAGAAAAGTCTAAAGGGTATAGGTTTTACTGTCCTACACACAGAACAAGAATTGTAGAAACCGGAAATGCCAAATTCCTTGAGAATGGCGAAGTTAGTGGGAGTGATCAGGTAAGGGATGTCATAGTCAATGAAGTTAGGGTGGCAATTCCAGCTTCCTTGCCCCCAATTTCAATTGATGATGTTCCACATAATGATAATGTTGACCCAGTCAATATTGTGGAACCTAACGTTGATGACCCTCCACTCCCGAATGATAACATTGCCACTGAAGTTGTTGATACAGCCCCTGAAATAGTATTAAGAAGGTCCACAAGACCTAGAAAGCCAACTACTTCAGATGACTATGTGTATCTACAACAATGTGAATTTGACATTAGTATTGATAATGATCCGGTTACGTTTTCACAAGCTATGAATTGTAATGATTCCGATAAATGGATTAATGCCATGAAAGAAGAAATGGAGTCTATGGCTAAGAATGAGGTCTGGGAGTTGGTCAATTTACCAGTAGGTCATAAGGCTGTCGGCTGCAAGTGGGTCTTTAAGACCAAGCGCGACTCCTCAGGTAATATTGAACGACATAAAGCCAGACTGGTAGCTAAAGGCTTTAATCAGAAAGAAGGCATTGATTATAATGAAACCTTCTCTCCAGTTTCTAAGAAGGATTCATTACGGATCATTTTAGCTTTTGTAGCTCATTTTGATTTAGAGCTACATCAAATGGATGTGAAAACGGCATTCTTGAATGGGAGTTTGGAAGAAGAAGTCTACATGGCTCAGCCTGAAGGCTTCATTATTGATGGCAAAGAGGACAAGGTCTGTATATTAAAGAAGTCCATTTATGGACTTAAGCAAGCTTCTCGACAATGGTATATTAAGTTCCATAATACCATTACCTCCTTTGGGTTTCAAGAAAACACTGTTGATCAGTGTATATACCTGAAGATCAGTGGGAGTAAGTTTGCATTTTTGGTCCTATATGTCGATGACATACTTATAGCAAGCAGTGATTTGGGACTATTACGTCAAACTAAAGATTTCCTGTCAAGCAACTTTGAGATGAAAGATATGGGAGAGGCGTCCTATGTGATCGGGGTGGAAATATCTCGAGACAGATCACAAAGGACATTAGGGTTGTCTCAGAAAGCCTATATCAGTAAAGTTTTAGAAAGATTTAACATGGTAAAATGTAATCCCAATGATGTTCCTATTCAGAAAGGGGATAAGTTCAGCTTAAGTATGTGTCCTAAGACTGAGCTAGAACGAAATACCATGAAAAACTTTCCTTATGCATCTCTGGTTGGAAGCTTAATGTATGCGCAGGTCTGTACAAGACCTGACATAAGTTTTGCAGTAGGTATGTTGGGTCGATATCAGTCCAATCCTGGAATGGGTCATTGGAGTGCGGCTAAGAAGGTTTTAAGGTACTTAAAGGGAACAAGGGACAAAATGCTCACTTATAGACATACTGATCAGCTCGAGGTTCTTGGATATGCTGACTCAGATTTTGGAGGATGCGTTGACTCAAGGAAAAACACTTTTGGTTATGTGTTTGTTTTAGCTGGGGGAGCAATCTCCTGGAAAAGTGCTAAACAAACAATTATTGCCTCGTCCACTATGGAAGCTGAGTTTGTAGCGTGCTTTGAGGCTACTATTCAAGCTTTATGGTTGCGGAATTTTTTCTCAGGGCTTAGCATTAAGAATTCTGTTGCAAGGCCATTGAGGATTTATTGTGATAATGCCGCAGCTGTCTTCTTTTCGAAGAATGACAAGTATTCTAAAGGAATAAAGCACATGGAAATGAAATACTTGTCAGTTAAGGAGGAAGTTCGGAAAAACACTGTGTCAATTGAGCACATTAATACTAGTGCTAATATAGCAGATCCTTGAACTAAGGGATTACCTCCAAAGACATTTTTGAAGCATGCTATTTATATGGGTCTGGAGGATAATCATTAAGGCTTTTCTTTTATGTATGGATCATGCTAGTGCTTTGTAATAATGACACTTATGTTTTGATTAATCGATTTATGTTTTATTATGATGATGATTTCCGAACATTTTTTTGTATCGTATTATTGTTATTGTATACATTATTGTTGCACGATTAACAGAATTAGTCCTTTTCCTCAAGTACAGACTGATTATTCTAAGTGATTGGTCCGTAGTACATGTAAGGACCACTTCTCTTTTATAGTAGTGTCTCCGCCATGACTCAACCAGTTGTTCAGGGATGATCAGGGTAATTAAGATAAACCCATTATGTATTCATTTAACCGTCTACGCGCCTTATGTTATAATTAAGTGTGACATTATGTTTTAATCAGTAATATGGTCCAAGTGGGAGAATGTAAGAATTATTATTATATTAATATTTAATTCTCTATTGTGTGGACCTAATTACTGATATTAGTTGCCTTAATTAAATAATGGTTAAATATATTGTTTCGGGTTTTTATTAGGAGTCCTAGTTTAAGTAGATTATGGTAAATAGTTACAGGCTATTTACATAACTGACTACTTATTCCATAAAGCCCCTCCTGCCACCTCTCTATATAAGTACACCTGTTTGTGCTTTAACCTAATTCATTCAGATCACCAACACACAAGAAAGAAAGTGAATTAGAGAATAAGGAAGGTAGGAGAAGGCAAAGCAATAAGGGTTTATTATTTATCTTTCTCAAGTAACTTTATTATCAGATCTGATGGCTGCACCACGTAAGTACCTTTAAGTAATTATCGTTATAATCAAGATCCTATAATTCATGTTTACAGAGTAATCACTTCGTAATTATTTGGTCTATCGTAATAATCGTATTATTGTACCAACTCTATGGCATGTTATTCTATCAGCTACTCTAACTCGTTATGTATATTTATTAAGATTATGTTTTGCCTACCTTTTCGAAGTGTTTTTTACAATAACCAAAAAAAAAATGGCCAAGGACTAAATTTTGCACAAGCTAAATAGAATATCTTAAAAGCTAAACACCCAGTATATATTTTGCTCTTAGATTTAGAAGTACCAAATTGATGCTCCTAGTTTTGAAAAACACTTCTAGAAAATTAATAAACTTGAGAAACAAAAGTTCATTTTTAATACTCCTAAGAATCCAAACAACTCGATCTTGTCAATAGGCCAAGCTGATTCAGTTATAGTTTAACCTCTATAATCAAATTCTATGTTGATAATAATGTTTTTTTATTTATAATCTGAAGTATAATTCACTTTCACGTCTTTTCTTACAAGAAATTCAATTTCGTATGTTTCATAATTTTATGATACTTGACACATTATTACCAAGCTAAGTCTCAAACTCCGAACACAAAAGTTCTCTTGACTGATGTCCTTAATTTATGTTATTCGTTTCATTGTATTTCCTTTTATTTTATTCCTAACAATCTTAATAAAATAACTTATAAGTTAGCTTAAAAAGTCATTAGTAAAAAATTATTAGAAACTACTATTTATATATAATATATATCAATCCATAATTAACCTATCTTAGGCTTACCTTCACTTTTGGTAAAAATAAATTATTAAGAACTTTTGATAAGCCAAATTAGGTAGGAAATGAGTACCCAACAAACACAAGGAAATAAAGTGACACTATGTATGTTGTTAGTTGTGTCTCAATATGTTGACCACAAATAATACTTGAGTTTTGAGGTTTGTGATGAGAAACCAACGGACACAAAAAAGACCAAAAAAGAATATAAGCTGGTTGCAGCAGCACCCGTCATTTACTCAATTAAGAATAATGTGCGTTTGGTATGTATCAAACTAACTTCCAAAATACTACGTATATAAAAACAAAAAAACAACAACATGAAACTTGTAGTAACGTAGAATTCATGGACCAACTAGCCAGCTATTAGGAGACCTGAACTTTGGCTCTGATGAGTTTATAAAAGGCTCAGTTGTTACTTAATCGCTCTCGTTTGTTGTCTTAAACTTAAAACGAATTAAATTATGCCGCATTTGCATAAATGAGTTATTCTATTTGCTAGTCTTTCGATATTTTTTTTTCTCTATTTACGTGTTGGACATTTTACTTTTTTTTTTCTTATATTTACCTATTCATTGGTCGATCTAGATTAAAAATTGGATCTGAATGGAGCAAAATCTGAATTAAAAAGACTATCTAGTCATTGGTGTGGACGTTTCATGAACTACTCCGATCTACGGTCCAACATATTTTAGCATTTCTGATCCTGATCCGATTCGGCATGATCGTGGAACGGTGTACCCTCCTCGTTTCAAGTTTAAGACAAATGTGATTTTATATAAAAAAATAATTTTTTTTTTGTTAAAATTAGTTTTTCACTCTCTTGGAATTTGCTATCTTTAATTTGATTTTTCTTTTATTAATCTCAATTTTATGTTTCATCACTAAGTGTAAGTAAAAAATATTTGGTATTGTTGTGTCACACTTGCTATAATGGTAGGGTTAGGCGACCAAACCCCTTTATCTATGAACTAGCCCGCAGGCTGGGCAGGGCAAGGTAGGGCCTGGACTGATGTGGTTAGTTAGGCACTTAGGCCTAGACCCGACGAACGTGTCAAACTGAATAGATTATTTTAATTTTGCAAGACTTTAGGCCAGAATAACTAGGTCAGGTTATTTGAGGTTTAGATCATTTTTTGATAGATTATTATTCATTTTGGTTATTAGTAATGAGTCACTGGGCGACAATTTACATTTATGGCGGGCCATATAAGGTCGGGTTTATTTGAGTTGCAGGTCAAGCTTAAGTCCTTGGTTTAGGTGTCTTACTAGCTAGTTTGGGTCCTTTAGGGGTGGGTCAATTTTGCCATGTGTAGTCGGGGGCTAGGCCTAGCGAGTCGGACCCTTATACCATTTTGCCTGTTTGTCGGATACGTCGGACCAGGCCTTGAGATTAGGACCCTTAACCGACTCGGTTCACCCATTGAGGTTGGGTTATAGGCCAGAGAGGTCCCTTCTGGCCGGGTCGAGCCAACCCGTGCAAGTGGCCAACTGCTCTTGGCTCATGGCGACAACTAATTTAATAAAATTCGTTCACAGTGGTCACCAGACTCACCACCTTGCCATAATCAGAAAGATCATCACTTAATTACCTGTACGACTGTAAAAATTCAGTACGGAGTAATATATTCTCTTGATTTTTATGGAATGTCACGGAATACAATGTTTTTTTCCTTAAAAGGGTACAAAAAATACGTATTAAAAATATAAGGATGTACTCCGTATTAAGCATCAGCATTAGAAGTACTAGTCGGTAAACTAAATCAAGACCAATAAACTATTGGGTTGTAAATCGTAACGTTACCCATCTATTGTAGATGGTTAAGACGAACAAACTATTGTTAGACCCCGTTCTTTTGGACTGAATTATGCTGAATTTTTCTGAACTGAACTTATAGGAGTTGAACTTTTCTGAAGTTAATTTTACTTAATTGAATATAACTTGTAGAATCTAAACTTTACTAAACTGAACTTTATTATTATTATTATTATTATTATTATTATTATTATTATTATTATTATTATTATTATTATTATTATCATCTTTTGGAAAGGGCTGTTATACATACAAAAGAATATACACTCTAAAAGATAAGCTAAGATAATAACATTATTCCGATTTATATATATTGGTTTGTTCATACAGATTACTACGTCTACATTACGATAAAAAAATAAATCACATATTACATCGTTTTCTAACCATCTATTTCCATTTCATCATCTTCCTCATTACTTTCTTCTTCATTTTCACTATCACTCGAAACAACGAATCCATTGCCTCGCCAAATGTTTTTACTATCTTGTTTCGTACATTGAACATGATATTTTTCTGCTTATAATCAAACATGCCCGAATCTATTATCCATTGAATATTCACGTCATGTTTTATATTAGGTACTCCAAGAGTATGCATCCTTACATAAAATTATGGAGTGTGAATGTAGAAACAATAATAAACATTTGATACTTTTGTGACATATTTTTTAACACCTTCCACCTTTTCTCAACTGACCAAATGCCATTTCAACTTATATTCTCAATGATAAATGTCGATAGTTGAAATACTCTACAATTCCTTCGGGCGGTCTCAATGATAATGTATGTATCCAATAATTAATGTCAAATGTTTTTATATCGGTTTTCATAAATAATATATTCCGTATAACTTTTCTGAACTTAATTTGTAAGAATTGAACTTTTATGAACTGAACGTATAAGAGCTGAACTGAACTTATAGAAGCTGAACTGAACTGAACTTATAGGAGCTGAACTGAACTGAACTTATAGAAGCTGAACTGAACTTTAGGAGCTGAACTTATAGGAGCTGAACTGAACTTAAAGGGGGTGACTTTAAGTCCAAAAGAGCAAGGCCTTAGTGTAAATTCATGTCTCACATTATCTGAATAAAGATGAAATAAGATATTTACAAGTATCTACAAAATATATTATTACGAGGCATTTTGGAAAGGAACTCATAAGTAAGACGCTTTCGCACAACAACTATAATCTTGATGAAATTCACTGTAGTGTAGAAATTAAAGTCACACAAGCCACAGCTGCCACACTAATGGTGCACAACCACCATTCTTGAAAAAAAAAAATCATCCTTGCAAATAGTTCGCGACATTGATTAATCCATGTGGCTTTTCTCCCTTTACTAAAGATTCAAAATGAAGCTAATTTCTAGTTTTAATTTACAAATAAAAGGCGATATATCCAAAATAAAAGGCGATATATCCAAAACCTTAAAAACTTCGTTGAACTATAATGCTCAAATGCGTAGGCGTGTTTACATTGATTTCAGCATATAACTTATCAATTGCCTTCTCGAAGTCAATAGTTGATCAAAGAATGAATATTCAATCCTAAGTTTAAGGTTTAACCCGAATTCGGGCAATTCCCTTCATTTGTTAATTATGCTCAAATTGCAAAAATGTTAATAATGTCCTTATGTAATAGTGAAAATCACATGTTCGGTCTCGCACATTAGAGAAAGAGATCGAGAAGTGTAATCTACTTTATAAGTCAATTGGTTTTGAAATGAAACCTCTTTGAACTTGTAAAATGGACGCACTTTCCTTCTCGACAATTGATTAAGGTCAGTTGTACGTAGTACTTAAGCTAGGAGCCTAGCTAGGAGGCTTTTTTGAAGGAAATTTTCTTATGATTACTTGACTTAAAAGATAGTCATATACTGATAGCAAGGTGGGATTTAGGCATAACTTAGGGTTAACAAAAATGAATCAAACTTAAAGAAAATTGCACGCACAAAATGGAAGCATGTGATTAGAAGACCTTGAAGCGTGGGGGTGAAGCCATGCATGAGGCATGAGGCATGAGGCATGAGGCATGAGGCATTTGTATGAATTTATCCATTCATGGTCCTAAGTTTTAATGTCACTTTTAATTTTAATCTGGTGCAACTACCCTCCCTTTTAAGATACCCAAGGCACATGTCCAAATATCTTTATGAGTTATGACTTAATTTAATCCACCAACTACCTTACTACCCGACTCTTTTTTTTAAAGAGCCATATGATTAACAGTTTGGGAGAATTTTTCGATCCTATTTTATTCAATAAGAGAATCTCATGTAAGTCTCTTGTAAAACAATTGTACCATAAAACATTGTAAAATAAATGTACCTTGATTTCCTTGCCTAATTATGGACTTATGGCAAAATATAAAAGGTAAATTACGACATTTTTGTTTAAAAAATGTTTAACAACGAAATAGTTCAAAGGAAAAGGGTGGATCGTATATTAACAATACTAGTTTTACCCCCGTGCAAATTGCACGGGTTTGTTTTTAGAACATTGTTTCTATAAATATTTAATAAAATGAATAATAATGTTAATTTTTGGAATTCACATACGCAAACATAGGATGCTTCATATAAAATATTAAACCCAACATATGAACATCCTTGTATCGAACATGAAATAATTATAAAAAATTTAATTCAAACATTCTAAATAACATTATGAATTAAAAAATTATACAAAAAAACTTGATGTTTATAATTACTACATTAGAATTGATGTAAGTACATACTGATATGATTAAAGCAATAATAACAAATTTGATTTATTTTTTAGGCAAATTAAATTATATTTTTCAATCGTAAAACAGTTAGCATAAACCAATTTTGACTTGTTTTCTGAGCATGTTCCGATGCGAGTCACCCGACTTATTTCCGACATGACCAATATTATAAACTAACCTGTTTGACAAATTAACATAGCAATAATAACCCATGCAATCCCAACGAATATGTTAAATTGAACTACATATTAATAACGTGAATATTTAATAAATTGATAATTTTTCACCAATTAGTATTCACTTTATTAAACTGTAATTTATTTTGTTCATTTTTCTATTTATAATGTTGTAAACTGTTGTGATTATAAATATATTACTCCCGCTATTCATTTCTTTTCTTCCCATTTCTTTTTTCACAGTCTCCAACACGGAACTTTGACCAAACATTTCCGTCCTATAAATGATACTTTTTGTCGCGGAAAAATATATTTTGTGAAATATGATTTGATATAAATGTAAATATTTGAGTTTTGTATATCAATAACTTTTATTCTTCAATATATTTACTGTAACAACCCGAAAAGTACCCAATTTGCTTAAGCAATAGCTTATGGATACTTTTCAGTAGAACTTAAGTTTTTAATATAGGAATTTTTGTTCCGAGTCGTATTTTGAAATTCCGCGTTCGTATTTGGAATTTTTGAGAGATTTCATGAAAAGACCGTTTTTGGTCATCTTTGACTTTTCTTGACTTTTAAATCGTCTTTGACTTTTTCTTGACTTTTTAAAGTTGTCATTTACTTTTCTTGACTTTTAAAGTCGTCTTAAACTTTTCTGGACTTTTAAGTCATTTTTGACTTTTTCCGACTTTTTAGTCGATTTTGACTTCCGTTGACTTTTCCCGACTCGTCTCATAAGTATGAAGACCGAAATTTTATTTAAAAAATAATATTTTTGATTTATTTTTATTTAGATTTATTAAGATTTAGCATAATTTAATATAATTATTTTGAATTTATTCGGAATTTAAAGAATAACGTTTACGGTTTTAACCGAACGTCATTTAACTATTCCCGACTCATCGTAAAGCGCGAAACGAAATCGAAACTCGACTTTGGCATGAGTCACGCGGCATGTCATCGTTTTCCACTCACGATTGGATATTTTAATTTCGATTAAATAATAAAATATCTTAGATATTTGTTACTTTATCGATCCGTCAACGGAGATTACGCAAATCGAGCAAAAACAGACCCGAATCACCTCAAACCACACGGCTCCTTAAAGTCCTCTAATAGCCTTGATATTTTGATTACTTTTGATTACAATATCATAATATCTAGATCACTATTCGCTTTATCGATCAATTAACGAAAATTACGCAAAACGCTCGAAATCAGACCCGTTTTCTCACCATTCCACACGGCTCAAAAGTCCTCTAATAGGACTTGATATTTCATTACTTTTGAATACAATATCTTAATATCTAGATATTTGGTGTAATTAACTTTATCGTTAATTATATTTAATCGTTTGCCGTAAAACAATTATTAAACGCGAGTCAATTACGGAACAACAATTTCAAAACTCGACACCTTTATGTGTCTATAAACACACGGCACACACACATCCCATATGACTCACAAACAACTTTTCATTTTACAACTAATCAAAATAAGATCAAAACCTCACTTTATTTAATCGTTCTTCGTGTTCTTCATCATTCATCAATCGTTCTTCATCGTTCTTGAGCAAAACCTCCATAAATCCTTCATTTCTTAATTAAATCCTTCCTAATTTATATTTCTAGGATCTCCTCTTCGCTCTCCATCTTCTAGTACGGTTTATTTTCAATTCCGTCAAGATCGTTTTCAACATTTAATTATGGAAAATTAAGTTTAAGTTCTACTAATTGTTTTTCTTGTTATTTCTTATAGGGGAAGATTTTGAAGACGAATTTGGAGACTCTTATATTTTGGGTGAAGACTAGTAGAAGGGTTTCTTAATTATTACTTCTTATATTTTGTGTGCTAAGTGGTTTGCTAGCTAGGGTAACGATTCCGATTTACTCGACGAAATAATGTCACATATCTTAGGTTTTAGTTTATGTCCATGTTATGGTTATTTAAGATTTAAGTTAGTAACATAGCCTTTAGTTTTATTTATTTGGATTTTGGTTCATCTTTATTTTTGGTTCATGTTTTATGATTTATGGATTTTTAGTTAGTAATATGTTAAGTAGTGGTTATTATGTTGTTTTATGATTTTTGATAATTTTTATGTTGTATGGAATTTTTATGTTGTTT
>JAIUZE010004589.1:0-39230 GCA_022085475.1 Heliosperma pusillum | reverse complement strand
TTGATTTATTAGGTTTTTATATTATAACTTTAATAAAAAATGTCCAAAATGAACATGCATGCTACAAGCTAGCTCTGATACCACATGAAAGTCCATAGACCTTAATTAGCCTCCTCTAATTAGTTTCTAAATTACTTGTTAATTTAGTATTTAATGATCTATGTAACATGCATGCAAATATAAAGACATTTATATAAAAGAAGAAAGTTCCTCACATTGATATGGAAATATAAGGGCACAACAAGAACTCCTTCTTGTTGTTGTTGAGCTAATAATATGGATCCGAAACCAAGTAATCTCCAAAGCGAGATATCCTCTAAGTTGCACCAAGATTAACCCAAATAAATATTACACCTTTATTACTAGATAATAAGATAGATTATAATACTACTAATATTATGACTATATTACTACACTAGTAATACTTAGTAAATATTAGTATATGAGAGTTTTAGTGAGAGGAAGAATTTTAGAGAGAAGTAAACAAATTGCACAAAATGAAGTAGTAGTAAAATGAACAACATTTTTTCATTATAAAGGCCATGAGGCCGGACCACCTTGTCCAAAGATGGACTATTATTTTGTTTAATTTGATCACATGCATTAGAGTGGAGTGTTGTAGTATATGTGATGATTATTTCTACTTGTTATGTCACTTTCAATTAGTAACCAAAGAGTGTAAACAAGAACAAAAATCATCACCTTTGTAACTACATCATAACCGGCCACAATGGTCTAGTTAGATCCATTTTGATTTTTGATATTTGTCTCACAAATACTTATTGATCATATGATTAATTATCTTGTATAATTAAGTGTTAATTTGATCATATAACAATTATATGACTCAATTAAATAAATAATATATGCTTAACATTTTAAGTAATATTTTACCATTATATCAATATATAATGGGTCCCACAATGCTTAGTTAATTTATTTTACAACTCCTTGTAAATATAATTAGCTAATTACCTCTATCTCAAAACCTCAACTAATTTAGCAATTTAACGATTAATTACTAAGTTAAATCTTATTTAATCGTATTAAAATAAGATATAAATTTATTAGTCAATTATCGCATAATTGAAAAATAAGTTTAATCGAATTTGAGTTCTTAACTCAATTTCTAACAATTAACTCTCGTACATATTGAATATATGTAATGTACTAATTAACTGTATCGTATACAAATAATTAGTTACTATTTGGATTTCATCCTTTAGGTGTGACCGAAAGGGATCAGTTGATCACCGCCGTCAAACGACAATAACGTCAAACTCGAGTTAGCCAACCGTTATTGATTTACGTTAATCAACTGACTAATCATATATATAGTCAATAATTATCCCAATTATATTCCATAATAAGATTTATTATGTGGCGCACTATTGTGGAGGACACCTACTCCAACAATATCCTTATTCAATAGAGACGAGTCGGGTTGTTTATTATAAAAATCCGTATTCAATAGAGACAAGTCGGATTGTCTATTATAAAAATGCAAGTGAGAGAGGAAGTGATGATCCAACCCAATTATCCTCCCACGCACTTACCTCTTTTCAGTGGCGGAGCCAGGATTTAAATTTAGGGGGGGCGAAAAATTTTAGGGGGGGCGAACGACTATTTTCATAAGGTACTTTTAAAAAATTTCGAAAAATTTCGCTAAAAACTTCGAAAATTTCAACCGCCAGGAGGGGCGACCGCCCCTGCTAGCCCCCCTAGCTCCACCACTGCCTCTTTTGGAAGACAACCTAAATTATTTTTATTTAAGACGAATATACATTTTCAACGAGACTTGGGGGTGCAATAAAACAAGAGAATAAAGTTACGGGGTTAGTTGACTAAGATTGGTGTTGACAAAATTACAACGACTCACGTGGCTAACTTGCATGCTTTGAAAGATAAAATGTCACTGTATTTTTTTGGAAGGGTAGGTAGGAGAACCTCAATCAATGTACATTTCATTAACTAGTCTAAGAAGAAACATCGGAGACTTTTGTAGACGCCTGGTTAAAGACTCTAATGGAATTCCACAATTTATAATAATAAGACTATTGTATGATCCAATTATTAGAATATAACTATAATATATGAGACTTAACCATCACCTTAAGGTTTTGGTTGAGATGGTTCATTTATCATGGTATATTTATCATGGTTCATTTATCATGGTATATGAGACTTTTGTAGACGCCCATATATTATAGTTATATTCTATTAGGATATGCTCTGTCTTAAACGAGAATTTGTGGTAGTTGATAGGGTGATTTTTTGGCAATAAACCCTGTGGTCTACGGACTACGGCTACCAATGAATGCAGTTTCATTGTAGGAACTAAATATCTGTATGGAAATATTCTTTCCGCAAGAATGTAAATCTGTATGTACTACTATAAATCTAGGTCAATGCATTTACGGTATATACTCTCTCCTATTCATAATAATTTTCTCCATTTAAAAATGGACCAAAAATTAAGGGTGTGTAATTAAATATGGTAAAGTATTGTGGTGTAGGGTGAGCTGATTGAAGAGAGGAAATGTATTGTGGGGTATTATTATGGATGAAGTGGTTAAAATAATTATTGTTGTGGGGGTAAGGTGATTAAAATAAGATAAAATATTGGTATTGTAGGGTATTATTGTGGGGTGATGTGATTAAAATAAGTATAAAAGTTTACCAAAAAAGGAAAGGGGAAAGGTATTGTGAATAGATGAAAATAAAAAAGGGGAATGTTATTATGAATATGAGGGAGTATAAAACTTTTTATTGCTTATGGATTTTCTTCAACTGAACTACTCTGTATGTAACTAACCAAGAGAATTGAGTAATATTATAAAATAATATCATAAAATGGGTAAATATTTTTCTACCACATGATTAATTATTTCATTTTAAAAAACTTCTCAAGCTATTTTAATGATTTTTTTTTGTGACGAAGATAACAATAGAGTTTATAGTACCGAATAAGTATGCATCAACTCATCAAGTCATTCCCTAATAATAATGCTATGGAAAGATTTATCAATTTGTACTTTATAGTCGTATTCTAATTATATTTTCTTATAATTAAAGTTTTATAGTTTAGAGTTAACAATAAAAGGATTCTAGTTTGATGACAAGCTATCGTGAGTAACCGCTCCCAACTCAAGGTTTAGGCTAAGGTATTACAACAAGCCCATCATAAGGGATAATTGCTGTAATTTAAATGTTACCGGTATTAGTTATACTAGTTTGATATTTTGAATAATGTTATCTAAGAACTCTCTTCCAATTTTTTTTTGCTAAATTAATCACTACTCCACATTTGTTATATATCATTTATTTTTGGGCACTATTAATAACTAAAGAGAATATTAAAAAGCTTTTAATATACTCGCTCCGCCCCGACCATCTGTTTACCTTTACTTTTGACACAATTATTAAAGAAAAGGTAGGGCCGTAGGGGTCCATTTTTTGTGGTTCTTGGTGGATGACAAGTGGACTATAATCTCATTGAGACATCAAATTACTCATAAAAAACATTCTCAATATAGAAAGGTAAACAAATGAATGAGACACACTAAAATGAAAATAGTAAACAAATGACCTGGACGGAGGGAGTACAACATAAAATATAGTCATGCATATGAGATCTAATTTGGTTTGTCTTCATAAATATAGTAAAAATAAGGAACTAAAAATATTCACAAAATAAAATGAGCATTGACACACACATAGAAGACAAATTATAACGAATGATTGAAAACAGTAAGAGATAAAAATAAATTTTGAAAATAAAAGTTGAAAGTTGAAACTATCTTGAGGATATGTTTTGAGAAACAAAAGTGTAAAAACACGAAACGAGTATGAAACACACCTATATAGAAGAATCTACTTTACCAACTCTATTTATGAGAACTAGTAACCCATGTTATGTAAAAAAAAAAACTGACCATTATTATTAAAAAATTTGAAGCAATAAAATTTCACATAAAATGATAACCGCCTTAATGCCCGTTGGGCATGAAGAGTGGATGGTTAGTGCACAGGCTCCCCATTCCATGTGCTTGCATTGGTTTTTCCACTTGGTGATTTTCAAGATATTGGGAGCTGCCAGGGTTTGAACACGTGACATCTGGTCACTCTGGCTCTGATACCATGATAAATGAATCATCTCAACCAAAACCTTAAGGTGATGGTTGAGGCTCATATATTATAGTTATATTCTATTATATCCGTCTTAACTTTTAGAGGGTCAACTACTACACATAAGACAAAAGCAGAATGCACTAAAATTAGCAAAAGGCTTATTCTATTTGTACAAGTGGAATGTTTTTTTTAGTATGTTTTATTCTTAAGACGGATATATCCGTCATATCCGTCTTAAGCCAGACTTATTGATGAACTAGAAGTTTGTCGTGTATTGATCCATCAAAATTTCCAAAAGCAAGGGTGACGGCCTTATTTGGTACGTTTTCTCATTAGACTAATTGTAAAGAATAAGATGTAGAAATAGTTTTTGTATATATATAATAGATTACATAGCACATATATTTATACAGAACATTAGCTAGGTTAGGAAACTGAGTTGTTAAAACTACTAGCTACAAAGAGGGAATATATTTGACTAACACAATACATAACTTGAGGAGGGAAAGTAGGAGTCATTGTTGACTCGGTTTCTCAGCTACATTTGATGGCTTAATATTTGCATTGGCTGAATGACTATTCTTGACACGCTACCGCAAGACGGACGGTCGAAGAGTGAGGCCGATCTTGGAAGCAAGTAGAGTAAAACACATTCTTGATAATGGTTTAGTAAGGGTGTCAGCAATTTGATCATCACCGTTGACATGTTGGATGCGAACTTGACCCATTTGAACTTGCTCTCGAACGAAGTGAAAGGCTAGAGCTAAGTGTTTCATTCGGAAGTGAAATATCGGATTTGCGGAATAATTAGTTACACCAAGATTGTCGCAATAAATCACTGGCGGAGATGATACGGAAATACCAAGTTCTGAGAATAGAGATTTTAACCATAATAGCTCGGACGTGGTATCAGCAATTGCGCGAAATTCGGCTTCAGTAGATGATCTCGATAGTGCACGTTGCTTTTTAGAGGACCACGAGATCGGATTCTGCCCAATAAAAACAACATAACCAGTAGTAGAAATGTAGTCATCTCGATCACCTGCCCAATCAGCGTCGCAAAAAGCATGTAATGTGAAAGGAGCATTTTTGAGCAAGTGAATTCCGTGATGAATAGTGCCCTTGAGAAAACGTAGCAGCCTTTTTAGAGCTGACCAGTGGGACTTGGTGGGGTGAGTAAGAAATTAAGCGAGTTTGTTTACCGGAAACGCAATATCGGGTCTTGTGAGAGATAGGTAGTGCAGGCTACCCACTATGGCTCGGTAATTTGATTCATCTTCCATTTGTTGATCATCTTGACGAGTCAGGGGAGGAAAGGCGAGCATATGAGTTGTTGACGGACTGCAATCGGACATGTTAAAACGAGCAAGAATATCTGAAATATACTTTGACTGATTTAAGTGTAAGCCGGATGAGGTCGGTGTAACTTCCATGCCAAGAAAGTATGAAAGGAAGCCGAGGTCTTTGAGTGAAAAACGCACGGAGATAGCGGAAATAAAGGAGTTCACATCGCTTAATATCGGTCTCGTGACAATTATATCATCAACATAAACAAGAACATATAATCGAACGTTAGATTGATTAAAAATAAATAAAGACGGGTCGGATAATGAAGTCTGAAAGCCGGAATCAACTAAATAGCTTTACGTAGTTTGCAAATATAATTAGGAGAATCAGAATTGACAAAACCAGGAGGTTGAGTCATGTACATGTCCTCGGTTAGCGTGCCTTGTAAAAAGGCGTTGTTGATATCAATTTGACGAAGTGACCAACCATGTGTAACAGCCAGGCAAAGGATAAGACGAATAGTGGTAGGTTTTATGACGGGACTGAATGTTTCGGAGTAGTCAAGGTCGGGTCTTTGGTGGAAACTCTTGGCTATTAAGCGGGCTTTGTGCTGTTTGATGCTACCATCAGGGTTGTATTTTATACGAAACACCCACTTGCATCCAACAATGTTAGGAGCTGAAGTTTGGAAAACAAAAGACCAAGTCTCGTTGCGAGTTATGGCATCGAATTTCGCTTGCATCGCAGCGCGCCACAGGGGGTCGATTAGGGCCTGTTTAACAGTAGACGGGGTTACATATTTGGTAGGAAGAGTTATAAGGCGAGCATATTTGGGATTAGGAACACGGAAATTATGCGAGAGGCGGGTAGCATGACGATGAGAGGGAGGGGGTGGAGGAGGAGGTGGGGGAGGCGGCGGAGGGGAGGGAGATGCAGTGAGAGACTGAGCCGAGGAGGGGTTGGTGTCGGGTTCAGTGGCAGGTTCTAGGTGAGAAGTAGCAGGAGGAGAGGCAGGGGAATTTTGAGAAGTAGCAGGAGGAGAGGCAGGGGAATTTTGAGAAGCAGGGGTAGGAGTCTCGGGGTGAGTGAGGGTAGGAATAACAAGATTACACCATTCAGTGGAATTAATGTTGGACGTAGAGGAGTTGTGATTTTTGAGGAGTGTTTTATATGGGAATTGGTAAACATCGATGAAGCGATCGTGACGGGAGGTATAGATACGAGTGGTGACGGGATCTAAGCATAAATAGGCACTTTGTGTGAGAGAGTAGCCTATGAAGACACATGGAGTAGAGCGAGGTTGGAGTTTATGATCGGTATAGGGTCTTAACCATGGAAAGCAAAGGCACCCAAAATTATGTAGTTTAGAAATATTGGGGACCTGTTGAAAGAGCTTTGTATAGGGAGAGTCATTATTTAGTGAGGGAGTGGGAAGATGATTAATGAGGTATACGGCCGTAGAAAAGGCGTGAGGCCAGAGATGAGACGGTAGATGAGCATGAGTAAGTAGGGACAAGCCCGTTTAAACAATATGTCGATGTCGGCGTTCGGCAAAGCCATTGTGCTCGGGAGTATGTGGTGGAGAGGTTAAGTAGGAGATGCCAGTAAGATTGAGATGAGATGTTAATTTTTGAAATTCGCCCCCATTATCGGAGGAAAATTGTTTTATTGGAGTATTGAAGAGTTTTTCAACTATTGCACGAAATTTTAGAAAAGTCGATTCGGTGTCGGATTTCCGTTTAAGGGGATAAAGCCAAATATAGTGAGTGTAATGGTCGACATAAATGACATAATATTTAAATGACTCATTTGAAAGAATTGGATACATCCAAACATCGGAAAAAATAAGATCAAGTAGAGCTTTAGCGATAATGTCGATATACCAAAAGAGAGCTTGTGACTTTTATTCATTTGGCACGCAATACATTGTTCGGAATTGGAAATGCGTAAATTAAATTTTGAATTAAAAACTTGGAGAACTTTGTTGGATGGATGGCCAAGACGATGATGCCAAGAGTCTTGACCCGGAGCAATAGCGAGATGAGCGTGAGGCGGAGTAGGCGTCCAAATATATGAACCATCAATAAGGGGTCCTTGAAGAAGGACCGCTCCCGCCGGGTTGGCCTTAATATAAAAAGAAGTAGGTGAGAATATAGCATACGCATTATTGTCGGTACAAAATTGAGAAACGGATAATAATTTTCGAGAGATTGATGGAACAACTAAGACATTGGAAAATTTAAGATTAAGAGAGGAAGAGGGAAGTGTGAAAGAACCAGAGTGATTAATAGCAAGGGCAGAGCCGTCTCCTATGACGAGATCATCAGGACCGTCATATGGGTGATGAAGTGAGAGAGTGTTGAGATCGTCAGTAATGTGGTGCGAAGCACCGCTGTCGACGGTCCATGTGTGAGAGGGCTGAGTAGTGGGGTGAGTGGCTGTATGGGCTTGAAGGGAGGGGCCTCGGGGCTGACGGGTTGAGAAGATAACATTCGGATATTTGGCTTGTAGGTCATGACAATTTGACGCGACATGACCTACATGATCACAGAAATGACAACGACCTTTGTAGGGCTTGGGATAGGTATTGGTGGATGCAGGAACATAGGACGATTTCTGGTTGTAGGAGGGGGCACGGTTCTGGTAAGGGGGACGATATGAATAGGTGGAGCGGGTCTGATTTGTTTGTCGATAATTTGCGGCATTGGCAGAGGGAGTAAAGACCGATTGGTAGGAGCATTTTTGAGTCGAAGCTCCATGTTGAATGAGCTTCTCATGAAGCGCTTCAAAGGAGATGGAGGTGTCCCTGGCACGGACTGCCTCAATTACGGAACGATATTTGTTGTAGTTGAGACCGTTTAGGATTTTGGCGGTAATGTCGTCGACATCCATTGGATGTTCGAGTTGAGCGAGATCATCTGTGCAAGCTTTGATTGTGGTCATGTATTCGGTGATTGTCATGTCATCAGAGTGGGAAATGCTATCAAGGCGGTCCTTAATTTGGAGACGATGACCTCGGGAGGAATTGGCGAAGGTGCGAGTAAGAGTGGACCAAGCATCATGAGATGTTGAGTAATTGACAATAAGAGCAGCTATTGGGGAAGAAAGAGTACCGGTGAGAGCACCAAGTATTAATTGGTCCTGTCGATACCATGTTGAGTAAGCGGGGTTGGGTACGGTTTGAGGGGCTGTTTCAGGAGGGACCGGATTGACGGTGACAGTTTTGGGAGGAGGAACGATGGTGCCATCGAGATAGGAGAAGAGTTCGAGGCCATTCATGATAGCACGGACTTGGAACCGCCATTGACGGAAGGTAATGGTGTCTTTTAGTTGGATACAGTTTTGGAAAGTGACGATGGTGAGGGGACGGGTGGGTTCGGCGGAATTGGCTAGTTGAAGCTGGTTCTTCGACATGGTGTTCGGATTCGAAAGAGAGTAGCTGATTCGAGGAAGAGTAGGACGGTAGGTATTGATCGTGAGGATCGTATTAGACTCGTGATACCATGTAAAGAATAAGATGATAGAAATAGTTTTTGTATATATATAATAGATTACATAGCACATATATTTATACAGAACATTAGCTAGGTTAGGAAACTGAGTTGTTAAAACTACTAGCTACAAAGAGGGAATATATTTGACTAACACAATACATAACTTGAGGAGGGAAAGTAGGAGTCATTGTTGACTCGGTTTCTCAGCTACATTTGATGGCTTAATATTTGCATTGACTGAATGACTATTCTTGACACTAATATGTTTGCTGGTAGGTTAGATTAGTATTCCGTATATGATTAGAGTAAATAAAATGAAGATAGAAATGTTCAAAATCAAGACGGTAAGATCTACCTTTAATTTGAAGACTCGTTACAAGCGTTATTGTGGAAATTAATCAAATACCGTGTGCATTTTCGATCACATCTCTATGAGTAATTATATTATTTATATACGGAGTAGTTACTAAAAATGGTCAATTTTAGCAAGCGAAGGCATTTTCATATTTGTCAAATTAAGGACGTAGTTAATACGGTGTACGGCTCGTCTCACTGAATACGGACCCTACCCGTTAGATTGTACCCCTCGTACAATGCAAGTGAGAGGGCAAGCGGGGGGCTCCATTTGCCCTCTCCATTTACATATTATGAGATAGGCACTATCCATTTTCAATTCAGCTTGTAAGGGTAGCTGAAAACGGATAGTGCTCGTTTAGAGACAAATTTGTGATTGGTGTATGATGTTGAAGTTCTTTGTTAGAAGACTCTGGCCAGTCACGATATGGAAATAGAAGATGCGTGGACAAAATTGAGTAGATTTCTAGAAGAGGACGTCAAATGCTGGAATTTAGTAGCTGTGCTAATAAATTGCTATTTTAATAGATAAGACTCATGCAACTCTCACTCAAATAATAAACGTTCTTATTACTCCTTGGTCGTCCAAGCAAATTCAAACGTGAATATATGTTTTTAATTTCAACCATCACCTTCAGTTTGAATTCAAAACCAAGTTGCACCTTAGCGACGGTATAAACGGTATGTTATGTGATGATTTCGAGAAAAAAAGATTATACATCTGAGGCTCTGAGCCAATACCTCATTATAAAATGAATTTGAGTTTTTGTGTATTTTTTTCGAACTTTTAAAAATTTATAAGTTACATTTTAAATCTTATATATAATATTTTTTTATTGTAATTTGTTGAACTTAATATTCAAATGAATGAATTCAAAAACTTTATATTAAAACTCATAAATTTTGAATAAAAAACTCGAAAAGTTTATTAAAATGCTCGAAAACTACACTAATAATACATCAAATGTATAATCCACTCATTGGATAATTTCATGTCATATACTCGATCATATATGCAATTCTAATTAATAGAGTGCATCTTTTGTAATTAAAATATCAATTCTTTGATTTAAAGTCAAAGTCAGCTCAATTCATTAAAAATATGGATTCAGCTGATCAATCTAACATTATGTGAACATATGACTGTCTTTCAAACCGTTCAGCATTAGTATATAGTAGTTAATTAGTATACGTATACGAATATATAAAAAATCGGTATACGTATACGAATATATAAAAAAAATGGAAAATTTGCACGGTGTTCTTAAGCTTTGACATTTTGCATGAAATGCCTAATTTTTTCATCTGAAAGACTTTAAGAGGTCATAAATCTTGTTTACGAGTTCATAATATGACAATTTGTTTTTTCATATTGATCATCTTTCCAAGAGCTAAGATCTGAAAGAAAAAGGTTGTATTTGGATCTCGTAGCTAAAAGTTTTTGTATGTCAAAAGTTTTTTTTACCGAGCAAACTTTGAGTAACCATATTTCTTGGTCACGAGTTCCAAACTCAAGAATTTTTTTTTTCAAATCTTAATTCTCAAAAAGATTTTTTATTAGTAAAAAAATTATTACTTTCTTGTAAACATGAATTACGAACGTTTAAAGCTTTTTGAATGAAAAAAATTTGATATTTCGTGCAAAATGTCAAACATCAAAAGTATCGTGTGAATATTACATAAACGAAAATTCAAGAGGGATTAGCACAGCCGCACAGTAGTACACTGCTAATCGTAGAAAGACGTTATAAAACGACATTTTGTCTTGTTGTTGACGGGTGTGGCTTACGGGCACCCGGCACCATCGAGGTGACGAAGGAAGTTGGACAATGAAACAATTGTATAATAGCTCCAATTGAAATTAGACGATTGTTCTATATTTTACTCCCAAAAAACAATTTTGGTAAAACGTCGCTGATGCAAGGTCTTCTAGACTGACCAATATGGGTTATACTATGACGTTACAATTAGTCTTGCTTATAACGGTTCTATCCGTCACAAGCTTATGACGGGTCAGATCTCTCTCACAAGTTTACAAGTGATAGGGTAAGTGGGAAATCAATGGTTTCTCACTTGCCCTCTGAAGAGTCAAGGGCGAGATCACCTAAGAGGGGGAGGGGGTGAATTAGGTGTCTATTTAAAATTTTAAGCTTAATTAAAGCTTCTTTAAAAACTCTATGATCACTAAGACACTACTTAGAAGAAAGGAGAAGTTGACAACTTCGAACTAGAAAGTTAGAAGTATTCAACAACGATTCAGCCAGTAAATGTCACAGTGGAATTAACAGTGAAATCTGAGTGCAGCGGAAATATTAAAAACGAAATAGACAAAACTCAAGGATGTTTTTTAAATTGGTTCGGTCACTACTCCGCGACCTACATCCAACGTTATCTTATTAAACATCTTTGACGTAAACTCATACAAACAAAGACCCCGAATAATAAAACAACTCCCCAACCTACTCCGGTTGCTATTTGCTCAATGCTACTCCGCACCAAGACTTATGCTCAAAGCTACTCCGCACCAAGACTTATGCTCAAAGCTACTCCGCTAAGAGACTTCCCCAACTCTTTCGAGTTGCTATTGCTCAAGGCTACTCCGCCAAGAGACTTCCCCAACTCTTTCGAGTTGCTAGTTGCTCAAGATAACTCTATCTTAAGACTTGTTCTACTCGTTTGTTACAAGACTGGTGTTTCTCAAAATGTTCACAAAATGAACGGTGGAGAAAACGATTAAGTACTAACACGAGATCATCGAACACAATACATGCTTTGTTACAACGAACTAGCTCTTTAAAAGACTTAAGAAAATATTTTGCAAAACAATTAAATATGAAATGTTAAATGATTTTTGCAAAGATAATTTACTCAATAAAACTCAAAGTCTTTTAAGCTTGAAAATATTTTGTTGTTGCACACTTGTTCAAATGAAATGAGTGTAGTATTTATAGTGTAAGATAGAGTGTACCTTACAATAAAAATAATATAAAAGTTGAAGCTTGAACAACAATTAAAGTGCCAACCAAGAGGCAGCCAAAACCATGGCTTCTTATGCAAGAAAGATAAATTCTTGCATAAGTAACCAAGTTTACTTGGGACTCTAATTTTTCAGCCAAATCTTTAGACAAAAATAGGTTAGGTTTTCTTACAAGAAAGACTATAAATGGTGATGTTTATGGGGACCATAAACATAACCAATTATAGTAAAAGTAAGCAACCATATTTAGCAAGTGTCTTCTTTTCCAAGACAACAAAAACTTCCTTTCAATTATAAGGATCAAACCAGAAATTTCAGCAAGGCAAAACTGTTGATCAAAGATTTTGAAAGCAATTTTCAAGAGTTAAGTAATTTCGAAATACTTAAGAGCCAGAAACCACAGTGACATGTCACTGTCAGTTTTGAAGTACTTAGCATGAATCGAGTTTAATGATCTCTTATACAACACTATGACTCTAACAATGACGATCTTCATCTCTTGATCTTCTTGTGCAACCTTGAACGATTAGTTAAGCTTCCATAGCTATAAGATTAAAACTTAAGAGGTACACATTATATTAACAATAAGATTAATTTGTCTTAAGGCATCATCAACCAATCTAATCTAGAAATGGTCTCAACAATTTCCCCCTTTGATGATGGCAAGACAAATAAAATTGAATGTGTTCTTCCCCCGGCCCTCAATCTATGGTCAAGGTTCACAAGTCTAAACATATCACAAGTCAAAACATGATCAAGATAAGACGCATACATGATCAAGGTACTTTGGTCAAGTCTATACTAACTTAAGTAGAATTTCAAATCGCTAAGCTAACATATTTACGGTGAACGCAAGCCTAAGAGTTATTGGATCACACATGCACACAATGTTAACAACTTCCCCCTCTTGACATCATCAAGTAGGAAGAATAACATTCTAATGCAACAAAGTAAGAAAGTTAGTTTACAAACCACATAGTTCAAGAAAATTAAACAAATATTACCAAGTTCATGTAACAATATGACAAACATATAGCCATGAGCAAAATAATATAAGGCTTGGTTAGGCAAAATGATAGGTTAAGAAGAGAGTAGGGCCGAGAGATCTAGGACATGTCATCGTCCTCATCATCATATCCATTATCGGTTTTTTCCCGGCTTTGGTAAGATCGGTAAGAATAGTCTTCAACTCCGTATTTTCCATCCGAACTTCCACTACCTCTTTGCTTTTTCCAACCTCACTCTTCTCTTTTAACGGATTTTTTTACTTTCGATTCGGTTTTCTCACCTTCATTGAACAAATATTCATCATAAAAAAGATCATTCAACTCCTTGATTTGTTCCTCATTCAACTCGAATTTTCCCTTTTCTTTTCTTTTTCTCAATCTTTATTTCACCTTTTTTTTTTTTTTTTTTTTCAAATTCAACTTCTTTTTCCTCAACAATCTCCTTTTTTTTTTCATCTCCTTTTCCGGTTACTGTTTCGGTTCCCTTCTCATTTTCCTCTTTGTTTTCTTCATCTCCACAACACTTTTTCATTTTCCTCAATTTATTTCTCAATGTTCTCTACAACTTCATTGATAATCACATAACAACCAACATGTAGAGGATGTCGTGGGCTTTGGTTTGAACGAATCCCGAATTTGTTTGACATTTTTTATTTGGGCTTTCTTGGGAGGCATTATTTCAAGTAGAAAGGTAAGTGTTATGGAAGGTATGAGGGATGTTATATGTGGGATGGTTAAAACATGAAGAAGGAGGAAAGGTGATGTGATATTTTGGTGAGTTGTTTTGTTGGCTCTATGCATGTCACATTATTACACAAATGATAATACTTGTTAATTAACATTCAAACATGGTTAATAAAACACACTTAATCACATATGTACACATTAAAATGTATCAACCACTCTAATCAACCATTGAGGCAAATCGTCTACTCATAGAATTATGCGCAATCCAACAAACCAATTTCCAACCGAAGTTTTATGAATTGTTCTCTTTCAAGCGGTTTTGTAAAAATGTCGGCAATTTGATTTTCGGTTCTACATAAGTTAAGACGGATTTGACCTTTTTCCACATGATCACGTAAAAAGTGATGTCTTATGTCAATGTGTTTAGTCCTCGAGTGTTGTATCGGGTTCTTAGAAATGTTTATGGCACTTGTATTATTAAAAAAAATAGGAGTGGAATCGAATACATTACCATAGTCTTTCAATTGTTGTCGAACCCATAGAATTTGCGCGCAACACAATGCGGCACTAACATACTTGCTTTCGGCGTAATCCGCATCCGAGTACCCTCAATCCTCTTGAATTGATTAAGTTCCTCTTGCATATCTATCACCCAATTTGTATCTTCAAGAGCTTTGGTGATATTTGTCGGTTCAGTTTGTGAGAGGAACGCATGAAATGCAAAGAAATCATTGAGGGATGCTCTTGTCTTTCTTCCCGAGTTCAGGTCACTGGTTAAGTTTGAGAGGGGGTGAGATGATTGGTGCTTCCACTTTCTAGGTACGATTTGTGAGCTTGAGGCATTTTCGGGTTCTGATGTCACAGTGGGTTCCACTGTGACATCTGGTTTATTTGGTGAGTTTGAATGGGGGTTCGTTTCTGGTTATTTATTCAGTTCATGTGGTTCCCCATTCCCCCTGGATGTACTAGCCTCATTTTGGTCAGAAAGTGGATTCATTCCCCCTGAATTTTGACCCGTTTCACCATTTAACAGTGGATTCAACTGTGAAATGGTCTCTTCCTCGTTATGTACTTCATCCATGTCATGTCGAATCATTCCAAGCTCAAAGTCCTCATCTTCATCATCCTCTTCCTGTTCATTAGAATGAAAAAGATTTGACTCATCAAAAATGACATGTACACTTTCTTCCATTTTCATAGTTCGTTTATTGTACACTTTATAAGCCTTGCTACGATCCGAATATCCAACCAAAACGGTCTCAACACTACGAGCATAAAGTTTACCCAAATTATCCTTTTCATTGTTGTGAACAAAGCATTTGCTTCCAAAGCATTTCAAATAGGATAAATTAGGCTTTCTTCCTTTAAGCAATTCGTAGGGAGTTTTATTAAGCATTTTTCGGATCATAACATGGTTATAAATATGGCATGATGTGTTGAAGGCTTCGGCCCAAAAATTCTTTGGCACTTTACTACTTAAGAAAAGTAGCCAAACATAACGTGAAAAATCTTCAACAATCACACATAAAAAACGACTACCACCTCTACTTCTTATACGCATAGGACCACACAAATCAATATGAAGAAGTTCAAGAGGTTTTGAAGTACTAACAAACTTTTTGGATTTAAAGGAGGATAGAACTTGTTTTCCTTTAGCACAATCTTCACACAATTATTAAGGTCAAATTTAATGTTAGGAATGCCATTTACTAGATCGAGTTTTCTAAGGGTGTTCAATGTTCTAGCGTTTACATGTCCTAATCTTTTATGCCAAAGCCATGAGTCGTTCTTTAAAGCGCTCATACAAGATAATGTTTGACTTGGCAAGGCACAAAGATTAGTCAAGTAAACGTCTCTAACACGTTTTCCTTCCAAAATAACTTCCCTTGTATTTCCATCTAGTACACGACATTCACTAGCACAAAACTCAACAATATTACCATTATCGCACAATTAAAATATGCTAAGAAGATTATGCTTCAAACCTTTGACAAGCAACACTTTGTCGACACAATGTGACGATGACTTACCAACCTTCCTGATTGCAACAATTTCACCTTTCATATTATCGCCAAACGTCACGGTGCCACTTTTGTAGGCTTGTAGCGAGAGAAATTGGCTTTCACTTCCCGTCATATGACGAGAACATCTACTATCCAAGTACCAATTGTTGCGGCCTCTCACTAATGCCTATAAGAAATCAAACTTTTAGTTTAGGAACCCAAATAAATTTGGGCCCCTTTTTGTGAATCGCATCATTAATCAAGTCTTTTCGGATCCACATCTTTTTAACCACTTTGCTGTTCTTATTAATGTCATTCCATCTCTTAGCACAACCATTAAACACATGACCGGTCTTGCCACAATAATTGCAAATTATATACTCGGGAAGGCCAGCGTACTTTCTTCTTCTAAAATCGGGTTTGCTTGGGTCTTGGTTTCGAACACAACAATGAACGTTGTTGTGCTTGAAACCGAGTCCAACTTTCTTTTCAGCATTTTTAGATTGACTTGTAAGAAAGTCTAAAACAGTTTGGCTTCCTTCCCATTTCTTGTAAAACTCTTTTGCACCCACTAACTCTTTATTCAAGTTTTCAACTTTAGCAAGAAGGTCAAGATTTAGATGTCCTACTTTGTCAAAAGCATCTTTAGCATGATTATTCTCATCAACCAACATTTCATAGACTTCTTCAAGACTCTTAACATGATTCTGACATGAGGTGAGGTTCTTTAAGAGTGAGTCACGTTCATTGATTAAGTTATCAACTTGTCTGATTAATGACTCATTTTCAGTTTTAACAGCAGATGTCACAGTGGAATTCACTGTGACATTAGACAGGTTAACCTCTTTAACAAGATTCGCATTTTCTTTCTTTAATCTCTTGACTTCCTTTTTAAGAGAAGGTATGATGTTACTCTGCTCTATCTCATCTAGACACTCTTTTAAACAAACATTTTCTTCGGCTATGTCCTCAATTTGAGTTTGCATAGTTTCAAGTTTTTCATTCTTTTCACGACATTTGTCAAGTAGATCATCGAGCATCAAACATACCTTTTCTTTGGAGAAAGATCTAACCTTTGTCTTGAGATTATTTACCTCATCATCGGAATCATGATCAGAATCATCGGAATGTGCCATGAGACATTTTGCGAACACTCTCTTTGAAGACTCGGGAACATCAAGTTTTAGACGAATTGTCATGCAAACTTTGGCATCCAATTCTTCCTCGGAAGACTCTTCTTCCTCTGAATCAGACATACCCCAGATTGCAGACATGACTTTGTGTTTGTATTCTTTCTTTGCAAAATCACGTTTATCCTTGGATTTGAATTCATTCCATTTAGGACAATCTTTGATAAGATGACCTTTCTCACCACATTTGAAACAAACAACGGATGAAAATGATCTCTTCTTTTGAAAAGATTTCTTTCTAAAATTGTTGAACTTCTTAGGAACATGACTATTGATCATATCCGCCATATTACGAGAGTACATGGCTTGCTCATCGTCTCCATCATTTTCCTCATCACTTGAGGTTGATTTGAGTGCGAGACCTCTAGCTTTAAAGCATTCACCCGAACGCTTCATGAGAGTTAATTCATGAGCCATGAGTGAGCCCATTAGTTCATTGAGGGTCAATTTGGATAGATCCTTAGCCTCCTCTATAGCCGTCACCTTTGGTTGCCATTTATCACTTAGGCTACGAAGGATCTTTCGGACTATGTCCTCGGATTCGAAATTACGTCCAAGACTCTTAAGTTCATTAACAATACTAGAAAAACGTGAAGAAAGACTATTAATTGACTCGTCACGCTCCATATTGAACATCTCCTATTGTTGCATGAGAAGGTCAATACGATGCTTCTTAACTTGAGACGTTCCCTCATAAGCAAGGCTTAAGGTGTCCCAAATTTCTTTTGCCGAGGTACATCCGGAAATCCGGTTAATTTCTTGTTCACCAATGCCATATTGAAGAATGGACATGGCTTTAGAATTTTTCTCGACTTTACGATAATCAGCCTCGACATACTTATCCTCACTTTTTACGGAACTAGTGCCATCAACATTAGTGACCGTTATAGCAAGGGGACCTTTTTGAATTATGATCCAACATTCATAATCTGTGCTTTTGACATAGTGCTCCATACGATGTTTCCACCATGAGTAGTTATCCTCTTCGAATATGGGATACTTAGTATGTCTCCCGTCCATGACTATAGGATCAACTCTTTGGTAATTAACCAATATCAAGAGCACAAGGCTCTGATACCAATTGAAGAGTCAAGGGCGAGATCACCTAAGAGGGGGAGGGGGTGAATTAGGTGTCTATTTAAAATTTTAAGCTTAATTAAAGCTTCTTTTAAAACTCTATGATCACTAAGACACTACTTAGAAGAAAGGAGAAGTTGACAACTTCGAACTAGAAAGTTAGAAGTATTCAACAACGATTCAGGCAGTAAATGTCACAGTGGAATCAACAGTGATATCAGAATGCAGCGGAAATATTAAAAACGAAATAGACAAAACTCAAGGATGTTTTTTTAAATTGGTTCGGTCACTACTCCGCGACCTACATCCAACGTTATCTTATTAAACATCTTTGACGTAAACTCATACAAACAAAGACCCCGAATAATAAAACAACTCCCCAACCTACTCCGGTTGTTATTTGCTCAATGCTACTCCGCACCAAGACTTATGCTCAAAGCTACTCCGCTAAGAGACTTCCCCAACTCTTTCGAGTTGCTATTGCTCAAGACTACTCCGCCAAGAGACTTCCCCAACTCTTTCGAGTTGCTAGTTGCTCAAGATAACTCTATCTGAAGACTTGTTCTACTCGTTTGTTACAAGACTTGTGTTTCTCAAAATGTTCACAAAATGAACGGTGGAGAAAACGATTAAGTACTAACACGAGATCATCGAACACAATACATGCTTTGTTACAACGAACTAACTCTTTGTAAAAGACTTAAGAAAAATATTTTGCAAAACAATTAAGTATGAAATGTTAAATGATTTTTGCAAAGATAATTACTCAATAAAACTCAAAGTCTTTTAAGCTTGAAAATATTTTGTTGTTGCACACTTGTTCAAATGAAATGAGTGTAGTATTTATAGTGTAAGATAGAGTGTACCTTACAATAAAAATAATATAAAAGTTGAAGCTTGAACAACAATTAAAGTGTCAAACAAGAGGCAGCCAAAACCATGGCTCCTTATGCAAGAAAGATAAATTCTTGCATAAGTAACCAAGTTTACTTGGGACTCTAATTTTTCAGCCAAATCTTTAGACAAAAATAGGTTAGGTTTTTTTACAAGAAAGACTATAAATGGTGATGTTTATGGGGACCATAAACATTACCAATTATAGTAAAAGTAAGCAACCATATTTAGCAAGTGTCTTCTTTTCCAAGACAACAAAAACTTCCTTTCAATTATAAGGATCAAACCAGAAATTTCAGCAAGGCAAAACTGTTGATCAAAGATTTTGAAAGCAATTTTCAAGAGTTAAGTAATTTCGAAATACTTAAGAGCCAGAAACCACAGTGACATGTCACTGTCAGTTTTGAAGTACTTAGCATGAATCGAGTTTAATGATTTCTTATACAACACTATGACTATAACAATGACGATCTTCATCCCTTGATATTCTTGTGCAACCTTGAACGATTACTTGAGCTTCCATAGCTATAAGATTAAAACTTAAGAGGCACACATTATATTAACAATAAGATTAATTTGTCTTAAGGCATCATCAACCAATCTAATCTAGAAATGGTCTCAACAACATCCATGTTCAGAAACCCAGGAGTATCAAAAACTATTCATGCGATCTAGAAACATGCCCTTCGGGTTATGAATGGCCACTGAAACCGCATGCACAGGGGAAAAAGAGGGGGGGGGGGGGCTGATTTTAGCGTCCAAGTCTTTATTTACGAATAGGCCTTCCCGAAAAACTTTTTTAAAGTGTTTAAGCCTTTATTTTTGTGGGTGTAAAGACAGCTACAATTGTAGTTCTGATCTTCATAAAATGGAAATTTATGCACTAACAACGAATGACCTTCATGGGGTTGGTGTTTGCATGGAGTTTAACTATTCACCATCGATTGTGACATTCATTAAATGAATTAACAGGTTACAGGTTTGTGTCTGCATGGGATTTTGCCTAGTGAGCTAGTGAGCATTGTGCTTACAACGAATGGCCTTTACGTTGTAATTTATAATAGTTCTTAGTATTTTATTTGCTTTGTAGCGAGGGATCGGGATCCCTTGCATTCGCTTAAGTGTATCTTGTATAAAAGATTTCTTAACTAAGTTTATTCCCTTAAGATTTAGCGACATTCGCGGTTTAACTTTTAAAGTTTTAAAATTTTCGTTTTTTTCGCTACAATTTAAGTGTTTACTTTAATGTCACTTTTAGGACCATATGGCTGGCCTTATAACAATTGTTCCAAAAGTTAAATCGTTTAAATAAAAAAATGGTTCAATTACTTTAGTAACTTAATTCATAATTAGGCCCAAAATGAACTATTTACCTAAAAATTTATTAAAAACTAATTTTGTGAATCTCATTTATTTAAATTATATATCAGCATTGTAAAAGTTCTTCGAGTTAAAATCATTTAGGGCTAGAAATGAAAAGAGTTTATTAGCAATTACCTTGTAATTAGTCAAAAATTGAAGTATTTTTTATAACCAATACTGTATTAGATTGGTAACTTTAATTTTATAGCTGTCCCTAATACTTAGTTGAAAAAAAAAGTTTATTAAATATCATATTACGATTTATAGTGATTAATCTTTAAGATAGATTCTGAAAATCTTATTTTGTATAAATTGAAAACAATATGAAAACTTTATTATTTGGCTTGAACTTCATCTAATTTTCGTACTTTCATTTTGTTTCTACGTTGCAAAGTTCATTAAAAACAATCCTCATGTGGGGGAAAACAAACGTTTGTGAACAAAGTGATTCTGATTTATGTTTCTTCGCTCTTTTTTATGTTGATTGGCAAGTTGTTTTCTCAGTCGTTGGTTTGTTGACAACATAATGCATTATTTTAATTTAGCAGTTCATCTATATCATGGCAAAATACAATGTGAAGAACAATTTCTTGGTCATCAATTAAATTTGAATATCGTTCGATGACATTCATCGCTTGGGAGCTCAAATGGCCCTCGGGTGTTGTGTTATATATCGATCCTCATCAATATATCCTTTATCGTGCTGAAGTAGCTAGGTTCTCTCACGAAGACTAATTTTACAGAGGCTTTCAACCATCATGTATGTTTTTAATAAACTAATTTGTGTGCTCGGTTTGATAGATAAATAAGTGAAATTATATACCTTATTACATTATGTTTTCTAAGCTCACTATCTTTGTACAATAGGAAAGTTTTAATTAGTTCATATTCTGACTAGACCTGGATCTCTTGTACACGAATATGGATTATGCATTCATCATACTAAATAGATTGCACATTCGGAAACATTTTGTTGTGTGTCTTAGTTTTGGACAACATATTGTAAATGAGCCATGGTATGAATTGGTATACAAATTTACAATCTTTGGAGCAATGAGAATGATTTCTAACGTAAATCCACTAAACATGGAGCAATGAGAATGATTTCTAACGTAAATATAATAAATCCTTTATTTATTTTGATTTTTATTACATTATATATGAAAACCGCCCCCAGAGTCTTAAATAATGTAGTATGAAAAAAAGGCGAGGAGTATTATTTTGACGTCGTCGTAAACTAGGAAACGAGGTGGGATAATGGACAGCCTATAAGGTGGCAAAGTAGTAGTAGTAGTAGTAGTAATGGATTAGTCGTGTTGAGCACAAGTTTCCGGTGCAACTTGTATTATCCACCTCACTCATCTAAAGACTCAGTTATTTAAATACACAAAGTAATTTTCAATGTTGTATTTATCTTTGACATTTTCTCATAACATCAACTAGCCATTTATTTAATCCCCAACAACCATGATTGACCGATGAGTTTCACCTCACCCCAATTCCAACACCATTTCCTACCTTTAAATACTCGTATCAAACTATGACCAACTCCATTCTCCAATTCAACACAATTCCATCACAAACACAAAAACAATGGATCTCTTTCTCTTACAGAAGGGATTATATGCCTTGTTTTTCGCTATTGTTGTGGCCACAATTATCTCCAAATTACGTGGGAAGAAATTCAAACTACCCCCTGGTCCAAAGGCGGTTCCTATATTCGGGAACTGGCTTCAGGTAGGAGATGACCTGAACCACAGGAACCTCATGGACATGGCAAAGCGGTTCGGCGACATACTACTACTCCGCATGGGAGTTAGGAACCTGGTGGTGGTCTCATCTCCAGACCTAGCCAAGGAAGTGCTTCATACACAAGGTGTTGAATTCGGTTCCAGAACACGTAATGTTGTATTTGATATTTTCACCGGGAACGGTCAAGACATGGTGTTCACCGTCTACGGTGAACACTGGCGTAAAATGAGAAGGATAATGACTGTCCCCTTCTTTACCAACAAAGTGGTTCAACAGTACCGTACTGGTTGGGAGGAGGAGGCCACTCAGGTTGTGGCCGACATAAAGAAGAATGCTGAAGCCGCGACATCAGGAATTATCCTGCGTCGCCGGCTTCAGCTTATGATGTACAATAACATGTTCAGAATCATGTTTGACAGACGTTTCGATTCCGACGATGATCCTCTTTACAATAAGCTTAAGGCAGTTAATGGTGAGAGAAGCAGATTGTCTCAGAGCTTTGAGTATAACTATGGTGACTTTATCCCTGTTCTTCGCCCTTTTCTAAGGGGATACCTTAACACCTGCAGAACCCTACAGAGTAGCAGATTGAAGCTTTTCAAGGATTACTTTGTTGATGAACGCAGGTTTGTCGTTTTTTTTTTTTTCAATCTACTAACTTTCCGCACATTCAATTCTGTTTGTTTTTGGTTTGCTTCAGCGTCGGCGTTTCTTGTTTTATTATTGCGTGTTAACATTAAATACAACAGTTTATTAATTTAGTCATAAATAGCTTCTAGGGTAGGAAACGTAAATAAAGGGAAAATGCGGTCCGATAACAATGGCTAACTAACTTTGACTTAATTTTTTTCATTGTACAGCTGGATAAAAATAACGATATAAAATGATTTCCTTAAAGAAAAAAATTGCTCCAAATATCTTAAAATTATATTTTTACATATTTTTGGAGTAATTAGTACTCCGTCCGTTGTTGTCATATTTTGGTGTATTACTCCCTTATTGTGATATTTTTGTTTATTAGTTAATTGTTGTCTATTCTAAATTACTTTGGTAGTAATTTAAATTTCAATGGCACTAATGATCCTTTATTTTTTCTTTGATCTTTGTGTTAAAAAAAATAATAATTGACCTAAAATTAAAGTACTCTAAGTAGTCATATTAACAGGATACGTTGAGTGATCCCTTAAAGTACTGCCCCATCTTATTTATTTAGTAACTTATTGACCATGATTTAAGGGGTTGTTTGATTGACTACATTAGACTGAATTTGATCTACCTACAAATTCCAATGTTTGGTTGACGAATTTAATTCCAATGGTCTATAAACACTCTATTCCAACCTATTGTCATCACAAACGCACCTCTTCCCTTTGGATTCTAACTCTATTCATTCATGCTTATAATAAAACACCAATGAACCAAACAAGTTTTAAAGAGCATGAAATTAGAAACTCATACTTCTACCTTTTCTCATTCCATTCTTATCCTTCCAACCAAACAACCCTTTAAAGAATTTGATTTGAAATGATTATACCCACACTAGCTTAACTTTGCTCATAATGTTTTTTAATAGGGCTGTAGAAAATTATACAACTTAGAGTGATTCTACGTTAATGGGTTAGTTGTTACGTACTTACGTATACACTTAACCTTTTGGTAAAAACGATCTTAAGGAAATTGTTGAATCTTGCTTAATAGGTGACACATGCATGCAAGATTAACATGATAACATAAATTTTTAACTATTTTTTATTTAAATTAATGAGTTGATTTTTTTGGCTAGAGTTTATGTTAAGAGAATAGAAGGGAGAATCTTGTGTAATTGTTTGGAATTGTTTGGTTAATCATTTATCCAACATAGGTACTTATACAAGCAATGGAGCAACTCAAAGGCCACCATTATTAGACTTAATTATGATATACATTGTATCATAATTTCGTCTTTAACTCTTAGTCTACTAATATTCCCAATACCCTCCCGCAATCGTAAAGACAGTAGTACGAACTTTACGATTGGAGAATACAATAAAACTATAGTAAAAGAAAAATCGTCCTTCATCTCGTCATCTTGATCTTCCTTCAAAAAACTTCTCATCTTTGTATCCCTTAGTCATAAGTCTTTGTGTTCCCATGTCATTATCTTCCCAAGTGATTGCATTCCCAAGTCATTGTATTCCCAAGTGATATTGGGAACTTGGGTAAGGTCTAGATTGTACTATAAATATTGCATTTTGGAACGAGTAATACAACACACAACATTCTCCTCCAATTCTCTTAACAACACAATCTTCCCTCTCAACTATCTTAACATGGTATCGGAGCCTCGTTCTTGAGGTCTCAAAAAAATCGCTTCCGCATTTTACCGGTGGGTGACCGGAAATTTACACCCGGAAATTTACACCCACCGGTAGGATATTTGAACAAAAAAAAAAACGATTCAATAACTCAAACAAAAACATAAAAAAAAAAAAAAAATGAAACCTTCCTAAAATCGTTTTGATGCATGGCAGACGGCAGACCTGGCATCAATGGAGCATTTACCTTTGAATAACTTGTTGCCGTAGCATCCCTCATGTCAGGGGACAGTAACCAATTTTCAAAAAATCAAATGGATCATATTCTTCTCTTATTTTACTCGTTGATCTTTAGAAATAAAAACTTTAATTTTGATCAAGGTGGTACCTAATTTGACTGGCGAGTTGTTACGCAACCAAACTTGGAGTTCGAAAAACTTAACGTTCTCCCAAAAATGAAATTGACGGATAATTTTCCGTGTTACCGAAATTTGTTTGGGTTCGATTAGTGTTCCTAACAAATTCCCGATATTCAACAAGTCCGAAAAGCTCAACGTTCTTGTTTGAATAAACGTTTTCTAGCGAGTCTTAATACTCGTTTATTTTACCGTGCCACCTTGTGATGATGAAAAGTTTTTTTTTAAGAAGGATGAAGATGATGAGATGAAGACGTTTTTTTTTATATTAATTACGATTTTCTTGTATTCTCCAATCGTAAAGTTCGTACGACGTACTGCCTTTACGATTGCGGGAGGGTATTAGGATACAATGTATCCCTTAGTCATAAGTCTTTGTGTTCCCATGTCATTATCTTCCCAAGTGATTGCATTCCCAAGTCATTGTATTCCCAAGTGATATTGGGAACTTGGGTAAGGTCTAGATTGTACTATAAATATTGCATTTTGGAATGAGTAATACAACACACAACATTCTCCTCCAATTCTCTTAACAACACAATCTTCCCTCTCAATTATCTTAACAGTTTATCAACTTTTACTCATTTGTCCCGGTTATTTGTTTATCATTTCTATTTTTTAGTGTCTCATTCATTTGTTTACCATCTATATTAGGCATGTTTTCAATGAGTTATTTCATCATCAAATGTGACTATTATTCACATGTCATCCAATATCACTAACCAGTGACCACACATGTCTCTTCCGTTCTCCTTAATCTTTATGCCAAAATTAAAAGTAAATAAATAATCGAAAAAGAAAAAGAAAATTAATTTGGAAGTCGTTGCATGAACTGTGGCACACTGTTATAACGGAGGTAAGAAAGATAAATAAGTACGCGTGAAGAGAGACAACAGATTTACGTGGTTTACTAACAACTTGTTAGCTACGTCCACCAGCGGAATGGAAGAATATTATTGATCTTGAGGAATTACAGATTTCAGAGTATACTCGTCAGAGTATTCAGATTTCAGATGATTCAGACGGATTTATGAATGAATAAAACAGACGGCTTATGAGAGTTTATATAGTACTCTCATAACAGATGTTTCCTAAACAGATTTAGGAAACCCTTACACTATAGGAAACCCTATAGCAATTTTCTAAACAGAGACAAGGAAACTAAATAATAGTATCCTAAACAGACAAGTAAACTAAATAATAGTTTCTTAAACAAATAAGGAAACTAAATCAGATCGGAATCCGAACAGATTCAAGGAAACTAAATAATAGTATCCTAAACAGACAAGGAAACTAAATAATAGTTTCCTAAACAAATAAGGAAACTAAATCAGATCAGAATCCGAACAGATTCAAGGCATATTCTAACAAATCTCCACCTTGACTTGAATCCTCTCACAATCAGACAAATGTACCAGATGCACCATAACTGTGCCAGATGTACCAGACGCACAAAACTAGTGCCAGATGTACCACACACACAAAGCTAGTGCGAGATGTACCAGACGCACAAACCTAGTGCCAGATGTACCAGACGCACAAAACTAGTGCCAGATAATCCTTTCCCTTCTGCCTCAGATATTGCCCACCACAGGGCAATCAGATACTCACAAACATAACACCAGATGTACCTTTAAGGTACCAGCAAATTATTTCCACAATTTGCCAATGCTCTTTGCCAGGATCAAACACGAACCTAACAACACAAACAGATTTGTCCTCCAGAACGGCCATCTCAGCAGTTATTGGATGCATCGACTTTCTCGAAAACGACACCCTCAGCCCTTGTTGTTTCAACAATATCCGCATCTTGATCGGCCACGGATTCAATATATTCCTCCCCGTGAATTTATTAATCTTCGCGCTGATTCCAGACATCTTTCTTACCAGATTCAGGAGCCCAGATAAATCTGGCTCTGATACCAGTTTGTTGTGCGGAAGCGTGAATACCTCGTGTTAGGTCTCTGCTGCGTCAGTGTCCACGGTCCATAATAGTACGATATTGTCCGCTTTGGGCTTAGCCCTCACGGATTTACTCTTGGACTCCTTCCCAAAAGGCCTCGTACTATTATATTTTATGGACACTTATAAAGATCACCTTTGACCTTTAATCTACCGATGTGGGATAAGGGTTTGCACCCTAACAATCCTCCCCTGAAACCAAGTACCATCATCTTGACTCGGACCTTGACTTTTTATGGAAGACCTCCTCACACCATACGGCCCCAACTTCTAGACACCCTTAGCATCACCAAGTCTTGATAACCTCCCCTTAACCGACACACCATGTGTCTCCCTAGGGGTCCATTTGTTCCTTCACGGAACTTGTTCTACACTTGCGTACCAAACTCCTCTGCATCCAATATCCCCTGGAATGGTCCGAATCCAGTGCCTCAGCGCGCTACCCCGACCGCCTTTGGACTTACCATGGACCGCTTTTGTTGCCTCCATTAAGCCTCAGCCCACCCTCACCGGGTCGCTGACAATCTTCTCTTAGACGGCCTGTCTCATCACCGTGAGACCCATGTCGCCTTCGCGAACATATTAGCTCTCCCTCGAGCTATTAGGAGTTCCACACCTTATAGTGTAAGACACCCTTCAAGTCTTGGGCCTGATGCTTTTTCTTGTGGCTAGCCCAAGTTGTAAATAATTGAACAGACTGCCTATAATAACTATGCCAAGTCGTTGCATGAACGGAGTATTATTATTAGTACCACCTATTATTAAAAAAGTGGTGAGTAATGAATAACTAAGAAGGTTCTTTAACTAAAGGTGCACACATGCTCATCATCTTACCTAGAACGAGGGAGCCATGTGATGTGAATAATTGTAGCAAGGAAATGCACATGTATCAGCATTCGAACGCTATGAAATAAAAGTCTTCTTATGAAGATTTGGAAATTACTGATTTAATATTGTAAAACATACAGGAAATTAGCTGGAACAAGGACATTAAACAAAGATGAACTCAAATGTGCGATGGATCACATCCTAGATGCAGAACAGAAGGGAGAAATTAACGAAGCCAACGTACTTTATATTGTTGAAAACATCAACGTCGCTGGTACGCCTTTCTACTTGTTTCAATATCAATTGCCTATCCCAAATCGCCAACCCACTAATTAAATCCGACATTTAATTAACACCATACAAATTTCACCAAACAAGGAAAACTTGATTTCCGTAGTGTAACTTTTTACTTCTTCCATTTTACATTTCATTTTTAATGGCCTAATTTGACTAAAACTCACATTTCCTCTGTTCCACAGCGAATAGTTTACACTTGCAAAAGCAAGTGTAAACTATAGACGGGGATTGAGAGAGTTTTAACAAAATAATGCTTAAATAAAAAATTTATAACTTGATTGGGTTTGGGCCTTTATTAGTTATAATCATTTTATAGATACATTTTTTACAAATTAGGCCCATAAATTGCTATACCACCACTAAATTACTTCAATAATGAAATGTGTGCACCATAAGAAATCTATATATATATATATATATATATATATATATAGGGTCAGGATCCGGTGAGAACCACCAACATAATGAGAACCGTGAGAACTCTCACTTAATATGTTATCTAGCCTTAAAATTCTACGCCGAAACCAAATATGTTGTTAGTTTTACAAAATTAATTTTTTAAGGCGGAGTTCTCACGGTTCTCATTATCTTAGTGGTTCTCACCGGATCCCAATTCTATATATATATATATATATATATATATATATAAAACAACATGACTATATTCTTACAATATATATTTAGTAGTATTATTATTTATTTTTCAATAATTTTTTTATTACAAAAATTATCCATCAAAATATCACGGAGTGAAAAAAGGCTAATTATTTGCTTTATTTAATTTGCATTTTTCGATCATTTTTTTGTAAGATATTATAGATAAAAGTAGGATATCACGAACCTATTAGAATAAGTTTATGATCTATTAAATGACAAGTTTTTTTTAAGGTTTTATACTTTTATATATAAAATTTGTAAGGTCTTACACATAAAAGTTGGATGTGACGAATTCCAATGAATTGAAATACAATATTTTTTAATACAAATTATAGAGTTACACGAACCATACATTATTAATATAACTATTCATCTAATGTTAATAAATGAGTTGCCTTTTACGTATTGGAACTGTCTTTAAAGATAAAACTGTCTCATATTTTAAAGTTGTCACGCAATATTACCCCCTATTAAGAACTAAAATTCTCTAAAGTATAAGATCTAAAATACCGTGCATTAGCACGGGATCTACACTAGTTCCCCTTACACTAAAAGATTAAGAGGTTACCAAAATTTTCCCGCCTAAATGATTTATTCTATAAATAGACTTTCTTATACATATCTACTACTAGATCTACTATTCCAAACAATAAATAACTTTATTCTTTATAACATGATATGATATTTTTTACATTTTTATAGACATATTTATACGATATTCTGATTTTGTTACATAAAATTAAATTATACGTGTTATGTTATTGAAATATTTTACTGTTATTATTTTTTTGATCCAAATGTGATGACAACAAATACTTTTTGAGCAAACGCTTTCTAAATAATTCTACTTTTCTATCTTTTGATAAGAACTTATGTACTGCAAGTTAATAAACTCATAGATATTTTGACTTCTACAACAAAAAAAACTTACAAATTATATATACTTTTTCATATTTATGTTATACTTTTAGTGGATATAATGGTACAAGAACAATTTTTTTTTTCAAATAAAGTTAACAATATTTCAGTAAAACCGACAATCTTATTATAAGTAAAAAGGTTGAACATTCTGTTTTCTACCTCTTAATACAAAACATCAATAATAGTAAATTATATAAATAAATTTCAATTGGAGTTATACAAATGATGTAATTGTTAACTTCTGTAATATTTTAATTTAAAAGGGATCTATACTAGTTCATTATGAACAGAATAATTGATAATCAAAGCTCTTTGAGAACAAGAATTTTAGAACGTGGAGTATTTTCCTTGTCCCGTCTAAAAGGTTGACTTTTTCCGTTTGACGTTTTGGCTTTAAATTACCATGCTTGGTAATCGATACTAATGAAATGAACCGAAAGCAATGTTTAATCATCCCTGCTTGGTAATTCATACTAATGAAATGAACCGAATATTAACTTTCAGCAATTGAGACAACACTATGGTCAATTGAGTGGGGAATAGCGGAGTTAGTGAACCACCCAGTGATCCAACAAAAACTGAGAGAAGAACTGGACACAGTGCTAGGAAAGGGCCACCAAATCACAGAGCCAGACACACACAAATTACCATATCTCCAAGCAATCGTCAAGGAGACGCTAAGGCTACGCATGGCAATTCCGCTACTAGTTCCTCACATGAACCTCAACGATGCCAAGCTTAACGACTATGACATCCCTGCTGAGAGCAAGATCCTTGTCAATGCCTGGTGGCTTGCCAACAATCCCGCACACTGGAAAAAGCCCGAGGAGTTTAGGCCTGAGAGGTTTTTGGAAGAGGAGGCCAAGGTTGATGCTAATGGGAATGACTTCAGGTTCCTTCCTTTCGGGGTTGGCCGAAGGAGTTGCCCTGGCATCATTCTTGCCATGCCCATCATCTCCATTACTCTTGGCCGCCTTGTTCAGAACTTTGAGCTTTTCCCGCCTCCTGGTCAGGCTAAGATCGATACCACTGAGAAGGCTGGTCAATTCAGCATGCGCATCCTCAACCACTCCACCATCGTGCTTAAACCCAGGGCTTGAACCCAAAAATCATTTCTTTAATTTTGTTTTTTCATGTATGATCCAAATTTTGTTGTTGCTTGTGTTTCCTTACTGTTTATTGATTGATTTTGTTTATTTGTTTCTTGCAAACTGATAGAATGGATCTTTTACTAATTTGGTTTTTGTAACTCAAGTTAATAACAAGTTGTTTTGCTTTTTTACGTATTCAAAATGTTCAAAATCATCACAAATTCTCATTTAAGATGGGTCAAGTATTGGAAATGTTCTACAATAATACAATTTATATGTGCAAAACTGTCAGTTAAATTTAGGTGGTTATAATGTCTTGCTAGAAACCAATTATAATATGTAAATTAATGTGTTAATTTGCTACTATATTAAACTGATACTATTGGGTCACACAAGTTAATATTGATTAAGACGCGGTGAGACTTTTATATGGACCGACTTATTATTATTTGTGACATTATTAATAAGTATCATATTTCCTTCAAAATATTATTAAGAGGGAAAAATAATCAAGGTGGTTTGGAATCCCATGATTGATGGCTTTATTTAACGAAATTATAGAATAATGTTTCTTTTTCCTTATGAATAGGTGGTTGAGAGATTGAGAAAGATAGTTCTCATACTCTTTGGTTGAACGTATAACCTAGAAGAAAAGAAAAAAAAAGTTGTTCTTTTTCTTTTCTAATAGAAACCATTAAAAGATCTCACAAAAGTACTAGACTAGTATCTATTCTCAATCATTACTACGTGGATTATCGATAGAGGCTTCTATCTCAAGACAGAGCCACAAAAACAATTGTACTAGTACAATTTGTTAACACTTAAACTCAAGGTATCATCGATTATTACTTGTTGCAATATTTCGATCTTTTATTTTCTAATAAGAACCAAAATGGGTTGGTTTATTCCGCCTTATTAGAGATCTACTTTTCTTTCAATTGGTATCAGAGTCAATATTGCATACATGTCTTAATCAATATAATGATTGAGTACTTGTGTGAATTTTTTATGTAATTCAATAAATGAATTGTATTTAAAATTAGGCTAGAAAATTATTTTTCTTCCTTTTATTTCGGTACTTTTGATGTACTTTAATTATATTTGTTAATCACTTAATGGTTAATGGTTAAACACATGTTATATTTGCATAGGATTCAATTAATGATTCATATGTGAATGTTTTAGACTAGAAAATGGTTTCTAGATCTATATTTTTGTTTTGTTTGGATTAGAGTAAATTTGATTGCCCACAATCTAAATTTTCTATTAAGATTTAGTTACTTCTAGATCTTATATGATTAGAAGTGATGAAATTTTGATTTTATTATAAACAAGTTTGTCATTAAAAGTTAATAAAATCGCTAAGTTTTATGTTTTGACCTTTATCAAAATTTGGTTCATTTTTATCATATTTTAATGTTATTAATGATTTAATGGTTAAATCATATTAAATCATTATAGTCTTTTATGTGCGATGTAGGTTTAGATCGTCAATGTCATGAGCTTAATATAATTAGACGAGTAAGCATCAATTAGTGCGGAAAATTACTGTTCATTGATATACAGGCACTTTTTTGTTTAAAAATTATAATTTTGTTATTTTTCTTAATAATTTATTATTTTTTTCCTTTTGTCATCCCTAATATTATGTATTAGGATAATTATTGTTGCAACCTTGTCACTTATTTTGGAAATAAGTGAATTTTGAATGTGAATGTAGTCACTAGTATAGTAGTATGGCCATAGATGTATGTTTTAGGTTGGTTTACGGACTGCGCTTCGTCTATTGCTTGTTATTTTAATTATGTTCTATTGTTATTTTATTTGGTTTACGGACTGTGGTCCGTCGGTTTGATGTAATTTTAATTATGTAAATCCTAAAATTTTGAAGACTTGTAATTTATGTATCTTGGTTCGAGTGGGAGCTGAGCTGAAGATTATATAATTTCAAGAGTTGAAGACCTTGAAGATTTGATCAGGTTTAATGGCCATACTAGGGACTTTTATGCTTTTATGTTTTATTTTTATTTTATTTTGTTTGCTTGTTGTTTATTTTCATATCTTATGACTGTTAAATGAACAAGCATGTTAATGACTCTCACTAAATTTTGAATTATAAATGCTCAAACCTTGAACAAACACCTACAAAGCCTTAGATCATTGGAAATGGTCTCGCCAAAGCGAGTCATTTTCTTTAATCGTAGGATAGTAGGGTGAATTTAGGAAATTCCCATATAAGTTAGGTTAAATTCAATAAGATTATCAAAAGGATTTTGGATCTTAGGGCACATGAAAGATAGTGATATAGAGATATCACCTTGTAAACCAAGAGTTGTATGGTACAATTAATAACCATTGGATGTTTTACCCAAATGATTAAATACCAAGTTTATCAAGCAAAAGCTTGCTTGGGATTAATGCAAATGGGATCTTGGAATCATTTATATATCCTAAAGAGTAAACACTATAATTATTATAAATGTCGATGATTTAAAATGTTAAATTATTGAATATTTGATGAATCGTATTTAATTTTGTATTATTATTTCTTTTGTAGCATGTCGAAATCATCAACACCCACTTTAAATTTGAGATATCTCCTTGAGAAGGAGAAATGGAACGGTATCAATTTCCTGGATTGGTTCCGCAACTTGAAAACTGTTCTCAGGATGGAAAAAAAGGACTACGTCCTTGATTCCCCTCGAAGCAAAGCCCTTCTCCCTTCAGCTTCTCAGGAGGAGCAAGACTTTTGGGATCAACATAATGATGATGATCTACAAGTATTTTGCATCATATTAGGCTCCATGAATGCAGACCTGCAAAAGCGATTTGAGAACATGAGAGCATAGCTATGACATGATCAAGGAGCTGAAGAGTATGTTTAAAGATTTAGCTAGGTTTGAGAGGTATGAGACTAATCAAGCCATGTTGTCTTGTAAGCTGGAGAGAGGCAAGCCAGTTGGCTCTCATGTCCTCAATTCAAGATGATTAAGCATTTTGAGAATATGAAGCGTTTGGGCTTTCCCTATAGCCAAGAGTTGGCTAGTGATATCATTCTCATGTCGCTTCATGATGGGTTCAGCAACTTTAGGCTAAATTTCAACATGCAAGGTATGGAGAAAACTCTGCTTGAGTTGCATGGGATGCTCAAGACAGCAAAGCAGGAAATCAAGGTTGCCCTAAAAGTCAAGAATGATGTCCTAGTGATATAGAAAGGGATTAAGTTCAAAACCCCGGGCAAGGGAAAGATGGTGCAAAATGTAGGAAAAGGCAAGGTTGTTGCCATTTCCAAATCTAAACCTGGGGCTACCTCAGATCAAGAATGCCATTATTGTAGAGGAAAGGGTCACCTGAAGAGGAATTGTTTTTTCACAGAAGCAACAGTAACACGGCCGTGAAAATTCAAGCACCAGCATTGAAGCTGCTCATGCCACCTTGGAGACTTGTTTTTCAGTATCAGGGATCCCGGAGTAGGACTAGTGAGAGCTGTGGACAGATTATCCTCCACGTGATTTGATTTTGAACGAAACAATGGAAGCATAGGGATTTGGGGTTTCTTGGTGAGGAAGAAGAAGATGTTGAGTTGTGAGGAAGTTAAGGTTAGGGTGAGTATATGAGGGAGTAAGTGGAAAAAGTCAAGGAAAAGTCAATGACGTCTTAAGACGTGATTCACTTGAAATCTCGCGTAAAATCCAAATACGAACTCGGAAATTCTAATTTAGATACGGGAAATTAAATTCTAGACTAAAACTAAAATTCGCTGAAAAGTATCCGTATAATATTTTTACTATAAAAATAGGGTACATTTGCGGGGGGTGTTACATAAAATAAATCCCACTATTTTACGTTTCAGAGTATAAATTTGCAGCGGAAATAAAACAATATTAAAAAACATGGATTAGTTGTGGAATTTCGCAAGATTTACAACTAAAACTTGAATTAGACAAGTACTATCGCAAGATAACTCGAATAACTCGAAATAAAGGGATATGAATTAGCTAAGACAATCTCGCAAGATCACTCAACTAAGACTTGAAATAATCAAGTTATCTCGCAAGAAAACTTAACCAACTCGTGTATGATCTCTCAACCTTGTAAGATATCAAGAACACACGAATTCAACCTCGCAAGGAAGAATGTTTATTATTTCCCTCTCGCAAGAAATAAATAATAGAACTTAAAGCTCGCAAGCTAATAAGAACAAACAAGTAATAACTTGAATTCAATTTTCAATTGTGTATATAAAAACTGACTACAAGACTCTTTATTTATACTACTACTAATTACCATAAACTAACTAGCTAATAATTAGGAAACAATGTGAACACTACCTTATTAGTAAAAAAGTTCACCACACTAATTTATTCAAATTAGGAAAATAATAACAAAACTCTATTTAGGAAAGTAAACTTGAGAAATATTCAAACCAAGCTTCCATCTTGAATACATGTTATTGGTATTTCGTTCAATTGCGTCACCTGCGTATACCTTGGACAGCTCAACTTGAAACGATCATATCTCCTTCGTTACTTATCCAAATAAAGCATGTGACCACTTGATGGAAAGCTAACATCATGTATTTCATCTTCAAAATAAAGCACGTCAAAATTATCAATATTTTCCGAGATATTGAGCTTTAAAGTCAAGGGAACAAATCTGAAATGTCAAGAGTGACTTAAACTTGCATTTTGAACATATATCTATGTCCCTCCTATATCATTCTCCCCTTGTTCAAAAAGAATCGTTCCGTTTCTTGGACCTACAACCTCCCGAATCAAATACATATGATGTAGCAAATGAGAAGATATTTTGATTAAAGTAGACACCATAATACTCCTTTAGTTCATCATACTCAATATAATATTCATGCTTATTCATCTTATTTGATTTGTAGTTACAACCAGAATCATAAGCAAAAATCCTCTTGTACATTCTTTTCTTGTGCTTTCTTTTCTCGTGCCTTACTTGCACAAGTATGCAAAAATCTAAACAAGACTTGTTTGAAATTTTAAGATCATTGAAAGCCTCCACATGAATCGAATTCAAGAAAAATGAATACTTCCCTCCATATAGCATTAAATCAACGGACTTATCAAGTGGAGATTGATAACGCTCCTCTTCTTGAAAATCAATTGCATAAAAACCCGTAGGATTTGTAACTTTGAACCCAACAACATCAAGTGGCTTATCATCACCATAATCGTCATATATTGGTGGCAAATCAAAATTTAAAAAATAATTACCTTCCTCATGTATGTCTTCAAAAAAGAACAAACCCACATCTTTGGCTTCGATAATTTCCAAAGACTCCACCTTTTCCTCTTGTACTTTTGATATGCTAACAACCTTTGGCAAAATAAGCCGACCTTGAGTTCGTAGATGCTCAAAGTACCTATATTGTTCAGAGGATATATATTCCTCATTAGGGCAAGACAAATATGAATGTCCAAATCCATGACACATAGTACAACATGGTAGATCTTCTCTTCTAATCATTAGACATTCAATTTCTCGTAACCGTCTCAAGAAGAACAAAATTCTATCGTTATAGGATTCCATATTTCTTCCCAACATAGGATCGTCGGGATTTAAGAAAATCAAGAGCCGAAGCTCCGATACCAAATTGATGTAAAACTGCTCGTCTTTAAACTGAACAACTCAATGGACTGTTTATTCTGTTTTCTGTATTTTTGTTGCCGCGGAATTAATTGTATTTTTGTGGGTTTTTTGTATGTGTTGGAACGAAAAACTAAAAGATATGAATTAGCTAAGACAATCTCGCAAGATCACTTAACTAAGACTTGAATTAATCAAGTGATCTCGCAAGAAAACATGACCTACTCGTGTATGATCTCTCAACCTCGCAAGATATCAAGAACACACGAATTCAACCTCGCAAGGAAGAGTGTTTATTATTTCCCTCTCGCAAGAAGTAAATAATAGAACTAAAAGCTCGCAAGCTAATAAGAACAAACACGTAATAACTTAAATTCAATTCTCAATAGTGTATATAAAAACTGATTACACGACTCTTTTTTTATATTACTACTAATTACCATAAACTAACTAGCTAGTAATTAGGAAATAATGTGAACACTACCTTATTAGTAAATAAGATCACAACACTAACAAAACTCTATTTAGGAAAGTAACTTGAGAATTATTCAAACCAAGCTTCCATCTTGCATACATGTTATTTGTATTTCGTTCAATTGCGTCACCCGCGTATACCTTGGACAACTTAACTTGAAACGATCATATCTCCTTCGTTACTTATCCAAATAAAGCATGTGACTACTTGTTGGAAAGCTAACATCATATACTTTCATCTCCAAGTGAAAGCACGTCAAAAATATATATATTTGCTGAGGTATTGAGCTTTAAAGTCAAGGGAACAAATCTGAAATGTCAAGAGTGACTTAAACTTGCATTTTGAACATATACCCATGTCCCTCGTATATCATTCTCCCCTTCTTCAAAAAGAATCGTTCCGTTTCTTGGACCTACAACCTCCCGGATCAAATACACATTATGTAGCAAATGAGAAGATATTTTGATTAAAGTAGACACCATAATACTCCTTTAGTTCATCATCCTCAATATAATATTCATGCTTATTCATCTTATTTGATTTGTAGTTGCAACCAGAATCATAAGCAAAAATCCTCTTGTACATTCTTTTCGTGTGCTTTGTTTTCTCGTGCCTTACTTGCACAACTATGCAAAAATCTAAACAAGACTTGTTTGAAATTTTTTGATCATTGAAAGCCTCCACATGAATCGAATTCAAGAAAAATGAATACTTCCCTCCATATAGCATTAAATCAACGGATTTATCAAGTGGAGATTGATAACGCTCTTCTTCTTGAAAACCAATTGCATAAAAACCTGTAGGATTTGTAACTTTGAACCCAACAACATCAAGTGGCTTATCATCACCATAATCGTCATATATTGGTGGCAAATCAAAATTTAAAAAATAATTACCTTCCTCATGTATGTCTTCAAAAAAGAACAAACCCACATCTTTGTCTTCGATAATTTCCAAAGACTCCACCTTTTCCTCTTGTACTTTTGATATGCTAACAACCTTTGGCAAAATAAGCCGACCTTGAGTTCGTAGATGCTCAAAGTACCTATATTGTTCAGAGGATATATATTCCTCATTAGGGCAAGACAAATATGAATGTCCAAATCCATGACACATAGTACAACATGGTAGATCTTCTCTTCTAATCATTAGACATTCAATTTCTCGTAACCGTCTCAAGAAGAACAAAATTCTATCGTTATAGGATTCCATATTTCTTCCCAACATAGGATCGTCTGGATTTAAGAAAATCAAGAGCCGAAGCTCCGATACCAAATTGATGTAAAACTGCTCGTCTTTAAACTGAACAACTCAATGGACTGTTTATTCTGTTTTCTGTATTTTTGTTGCCGCGGAATTAATTGTATTTTTGTGGGTTTTTTGTATGTGTTGGAACGAAAAAATAAAAGATATGAATTAGCTAAGACAATCTCGCAAGATCACTTAACTAAGACTTGAATTAATCAAGTGATCTCGCAAGAAAACATGACCTACTCGTGTATGATCTCTCAACCTCGCAAGATATCAAGAACACACGAATTCAACCTCGCAAGGAAGAATGTTTATTATTTCCCTCTCGCAAGAAGTAAATAATAGAACTAAAAGCTCGCAAGCTAATAAGAACAAACACGTAATAACTTAAATTCAATTCTCAATTGTGTATATAAAAACTGATTACACGACTCTTTATTTATACTACTACTAATTACCATAAACTAACTAGGTAGTAATTAGGAAACAATGTGAACACTACCTTATTATTTTGACAACCCTCGCGAATGCGGAAATATAAAACATACAAGCATGATGAAATTACCCCGTCTAGTCGGATTTACCCCATCTATCATAGTTGGTCAAGATGAAATTACCCCGTCTAGTCGGAAATACGGTATTTTAAAAACCTTTATACATGCAAGATAGAAAAATACGAGGAGTGTCAAAATATTACAAACTAAATAAAAATACCACAAGAGACGCAGTCTCTCAAAGTGTTAACAAAAGACAAAGTAATTAGCAACTAGCTAAACAACGTCTAGAGGTGTTTCATCCAGGGACAACGCCCGCTAGCTCACACCCGAACCCAAAATAGCATAAGCAAAAAGCCATCCATGCAAGCAACCTGTTCATTCATGAAAAACATGAACGCCACAATCAGTGGGGAGTAACTCCGGGTTCTCCCAGCCATATCACATTAAACGTACATAGAAGGAATACAAAAGTAAAATCATGCATATGTGAATATACATGTGAGATACGATAAGGATAAATAGGCAATTCGATAAATAATGATAAGAGCATAAGAGGTACAAGTCCGAATCCATCATGTTATACAAAGACTCGGGGAAGACACTCTTACTCACCGAATACGCTCACTAGGGCTTGCATCCTCACTCACCGTTATCTCACCGTTGGCGGTTATAATTTGATAAGATTTGAGACCTCGACAAACAAACCATGC